>LR737399.1:153733-194829 GCA_902655005.2 Marronus borbonicus | reverse complement strand
TATATGTTGAAATGTTTACTAATAAATGTAAATATATATATATATATTAAAATGAGATATGAAATGTTTATTATAGGTACAGATTTCCCATCAAAAGTGAAGATATTAAAGAAATATGGTTCCAACGGATTGGTTGTGCCTTTTTTGTGGGATTATTCATATACCGAACTGTATAATATGGTGTTTGTGTGTGGAGCTCATTTTATAGATGTTTGCAAGTCAAATATAAATCTTGTAAAAGGATCAGTACCAACGATAAATATGTCTGGTATGTTTTATGCAGAAACATTTTTCTCTTAGTTTATAGGTGCATATAAATCAAATGCAAACTCAGAGATTAAATTTAATCATGTTGTTAGTCCTATTGACTAATAAACTAAGTTAACCTGCAGTCTACGTTCCCAAAACCCATGCAATAAAATACAAATGAAGTAAAGTTGGCTGACCGTTTCTGTCAAAACTATTGTGTGCACACAAAACTGTGCAAAACATACTTGCACACAATTACAGTGAACAAATGTCAGATACTAGGTCCTATAAATTAACGTATGCTAATATATTATATGTAATTAAAGTATATATGTTATTAACTTGTAGCTCTCTTATCTTTAAAATGTAAATGTATGTATCGTAATGATAGCAAGGACTGTGGCGTAGTATGGTAAACAACACATAAGTATCGGCACCCTCCGCACCACACAAGTTTAATTTATTATATAGTAATATAATAAATAGTCCGGGACGGCCGTTTCGAGGACACGAATGCTCCTCATCATCAACCGGTGACCGAATGATGTGAGAAAAAACTTTTTCTAAAACAACATGCATGTACTATCCCTACTTCTTAGAACAGATATTCTTTACAAGTGCCTATTTTTACCTCTTGCACGCCTTGAAGCTACGACGTGCGAAAAATAACATGCATGAACTATCCCTTCTTCCGAGAAGAAATATTGCATTTTACAAGTGCCTATTCTACCCTCTACGCGTCTTAAACTACGACATGTGAAAAACACGGCCAGATAGACGGGAAGATCTCTTTTACGACCCAAAATATAGCCTACTGCAAAAGGTCAAAAAGGATAGAGTA
Source organism: Marronus borbonicus (assembly GCA_902655005.2). Taxonomy (NCBI): domain Eukaryota; kingdom Metazoa; phylum Arthropoda; class Insecta; order Coleoptera; family Scarabaeidae; genus Marronus; species Marronus borbonicus. The sequence goes on along the minus strand of LR737399.1, from coordinate 193,739 downwards.
CGACAACGGTCCGTTTTCTCTATTCATCAGATTTTTATTACTTTTTATGTAAACTGCCTCGTACGCATCTAATTCTCGCGGCGACGTTACGTTTTTAATCCATTTTAAGTCTTCTAATTTAATACTATGCCCGGTTTCATTTATATGTTGTGCCACACTCGACGCGTCCAATCTGCCGTAGCGATAATTTCGTAGATGTTCTTGGAATCTAGTTTCTATCGCTCTTTTCGTTTGACCGATATAGGCTTTATTACAGTGACTACATGCAATTTTATAAATACCCGACCTTTCTTCCATTTTCGGTTTATCTTTAGGATTACCGAGAAGGTTTTTAAGTGCGTTGCGCGAACCGAAGCATACGTTCATATCTTGACTCTTCAAAACCTTACTACGCCTTCCGATATGCTGTGAAAGGGGAATTTCGCGAATTTCTTACTATTAGTTTCTACCGGGGTTAAGGTCGTGGAATTTCTTACGTAAAGCCTATGTTGGACTTTCTTAAGCATGCGATCGTAGGGGGTAGAATAGGCACTTGTAAAATACAATATTTCTTCTCGGAAGAAGGAATAGTTCATGCATGTTTAGTTTTAGAAAAAGTTTTTTCTCACATCATTCGGTCACCGGTTGATGATGAGGACCATTCGTGTCCTCGAAACGGCCGTCCCGAACTATTTATTATATTACTATATTATAAATTAAACTTGTGTGGTGCGGAGGGTGCCGATACTTGTGTTGTTTACCAGTATGTATCGTAAGTTACCTATATTATAAAATAGAATATTTAATAGATTAGAAATTAATATTGTTTTATGTGCATATATATATTTAAAATATACAAGTACATAATGTTGAGTAGTTTAATTTTTACCTGATATATGTATATTTTTCTACCAATGCAGATTATATATTGGAATATTCATGCGTAAGTATATATTCATACTAGAAGGATGTATTTAAGGTGGTTACACATCTTATGTTAAATATTTATATATGAAACGCATTAATCTAAGCAAACTTTGCACTGAGGAGATTTATTTAAATAGATTCACATTATGGAAGTAGTGTTTTATAAATTCAAATATTTAACACATAATATAAACACGCGAAATACATCCATATGTATGTATATTATATAATTGAGCATGAATATTCCAATATATAATTTCTAATAATATACTAAGATATTAAAAAAAAACCCGCTTAGCAAAGTTTCAAACCTATTATTACAGGTTAGTTTGCCATACGATGGTGTGGTGTCGTTGAAACTTATAACATCTCCGATAGAGGAAGTACCAATCGATAGAATATATTATCTATGATGGCGACCAAGCAAATTGTTTGATTAGTTACTGAGTATGTACTATTTGTTCAAACAGACAATTAAAAACTAAATTCCAGTGATAAAGCGAAAATGGCAATGCAAGAGGAAACTCACAAACAGTTTATGACAAAGACTAGTTCGTCTATCTTTGATTTTAGCAGCAGTAATAATTTCATAACCTTAACAAATATAAGATACTATACACAAACAATTTCGTATGCAAATAATTAATGTAGTTAGTTCATTGGAAAAAGTTTACTTTATTGACTAGTCGATTGCCAAGACTAAACCTACATGTAAATATTCTGCAAATTTAACTAATAGCATTTCAAATATATTTATTGGATGTGTTCAATTATTTGGCATGATTATTTAAAAATATTAGATTATAATTTTATGGCAACATTGGTATATGCTTCAATTGCAGATAGCCATATATATATGCATGCTTTAAAGAAAAGATAAATAACAAAAAGTTGGTAATTATAAATAAGCTTACCTGTATATTACGTAAACAACCTCTACCAATACCTTCACTTATAAAAAAATTGTCAGTCTTTTGTAATGGCCTACTATAAACATTATTTTGAAGAATTTTTTCCATGTTTATTTTCATAGCTGAAAATAAATACAAAGGTATAAATACTCTTAAAATCAAAAAACTCTATACTATACCTTGCAAAAACAATTCTACATCTTTGGCAACATGTCCTTTTTCAATAAGCATCTCAATTACATTTATATTATTTTGATTAACAACTAAATGCAATGAACCACAAAGAATGTTGCTGTAAATGTTCTCTATGTAAAAAGTAATTAAATTAGCTTTTTGGATATAATCTTTAACAACTTTAATAGTTCCCTCATTGAAACGTGTTTGTTTTTCATAAATACATTTATTTTGCTCGACATCCAAAACCTAAAATAAAATTACAAATCATTATATTTTAGGATATATTTGAAAGTAACACCTACACTTTTTAGTGGAATAGTATTGTATAGACAAGCCGATTGAGCAATAGCAGGCTGTCCTGTGAATTCCTTGGGCAGTTCATACACAGTTTCGGCTGTTAAATTCTTTCCATAATCTATTAACCAACCTTTGTATTTGTTTAAATTACTATTAAAACTTTTAATTAGAATTCGTTTCCACGTCTGCTTATCCTTAACCACTGCAAGTCCTTCTGTTATGTGAGCTTCTTTGAAAGAATTATTCCATTCAAGTAAAATTTGTTCTAGTTTGTCTCTATCTTCTTTGTTTTTTTCGAATACTATCCAAAACATATGTGGATTTATAAACGTTGTTATTTCAATTTGTTTGCTTTCTTCCATAACGAATGATCGTAACTATTATAACCTACAAGACACACAATTGATACTAATCGAATGCAATTATCAAAATAATAATGTGGGATTTGTAACCATCCTTATGTCAAGCTTGTACATGTACTACAGAAAGCTTCCATTCCAGTATTGCCAGCTTGATATGATAGCAGTCAGTAGATGGCACACTTAAAATTCGTAGCTAGTTTCACGTCAGCATTTAAATTTATGCTGTAAATGCTTGAAAGCTCTGAAAATTATTTAAAAGATGTTTGACAAATATAGAATTTAAAATGTTTCTAATCTTACCTACATTTCTTGTAGTATTTCTAAGGGAATCTATTTCTAAAACACAAATTATTAATTGCCTACTAAGCTTGCAAAACCAGCATAATATAACAGAATGAATAACAAGTAATTAGTGTAAACCTTCTTGTTGTACTATATTACTTGTTGTAATAAAAGCCCACTAAGTATTTTTATTTAACCCTTTATTTGTTTGTTAGAAAAATTGATGTACACTTTCCTACTCAAAACGTAGCTAATTTCTCTCACTATCTACTTCTACCATGTAACTATTTTTACGCGAGAAATTCAAACTAAACCTGTTATATTTTCTACGTATCGAAGATTTATACCTAAAAAAGCAACCTTTTTCTTCACGATTAGTATTGCTCTTGATTCAACAGAAGGCGCTATTTTTTCTAGCAGTTTTATAATTTGCCTACTTATTTTTCGCATAGAACACACTACCCCGCGTGTATACCAAGTACTACATACAAATTACGGACAGATTTAGCATTGGATAAAACAGAAACAATCACGTGATCCGCATAGTATTGCAAAACTGCAAAATTCAACCGGGTCGCTTAATTTCGTTATAGTGCTATACCCTTCACTCGTGAGTGAACCATTTCTAGTGAAGAAGATTTATCAGATTGGCAACATTGTACAGTTGGTAGTAACATGTTCATACCTATTATCACTAAGCTTGCAGAAACGAGCGCGCACCTGTGCAGATGGTTTTATACAGTCTTATGTAACTCAGAACAGCACTCAGAAACGAGTGCTCTCACAGTAGCGTGCGGCTAGGTTACTATCAATATTAAAAGTAATGTATGTAATTACTTATTATTTTAGTTTGATTGTGTTACTAATGTAAACTGACGCAAAAATTCGTTGTAATATTGTCATCATTGTATCATTACCATGGCTTTCATTGATGACTCATACTCCTACGGCGAAGTGAAAATATGTTGGTGTATTTGGAAGATGAGCGTCTTGCCTCTAATTATGTGATCGTAAATTTTGTTACGTGCAACTTTTGCAACCACCTGTATTTTGATAATCTTGCGAACTTTCCCCCGCCAATCCAGTATCAACTTGTTTTATAGATAGGCAACCCATTTCGCACCGTGCGAATTATCGTTATTAAAATTCAGTTTGATCGGATTTTGCAGCATTTTTATTTCATTTACTGCTTCGATAATGCTCGGGAAGATTTTACATAAGTGTCTTTGTCTCCATTTATCTTTACTTATTTAAAATTTCTTATGGAAATAATTTTTCGCGGTCTATTTTCCCATCATCGCAATAGAGGTCGTACCGTGTTATATTTTGAGCAATTTATGATAGTTTTTCCGATTGGTCCGTTTGTGTGATGTTTTATCACAAAAACTATTATATTCTAGAACGTGAGAATTAACAATTTTGAAGCCCTTTTCCGTTAAGTCATCTGACGAGTTGGGTGTATCCCGAAGTTTTCTCTGGTGTAGTAAATTTAATATTGCCTCGTGGAAGGCCTTTCGCTAATTTTGCGGCTTTAATACCCAGAGGAAGTGATTAGTTTACTCAGTTTGAGTTTTCTTTGAGTTCCGAATACCGTGTTGAGTGACATAATCTTTTACAGCTTAGCGTACTGCAAACTTCGCCAGTTGGCCCAACTCTTGCGTACGGAAGAACTCTAATCCTGGATTAGGTATGTACTTTCATGAGCTTTTCCCTTTTCGTGTCAATCTCCGTCCTACGGTTAATTTCTCCGTTCTTAGAGTTCTTTTGGAGGGTGTATCTTATCCAAGACTCGCTCAGCCGATTTGTTGAAGGGCGTAAGATCTGAATTTTGGATCGTTTGAGGGTGTATCGGCCTAACTACCGGATACGGAACACGACTGACTTCCCTTCCTTCCCCTCCGCTGGAAAGACCAGGTTGCCGAGGGTGACATAGAGCTTGAGATAAGTGCAAATAAGTTTCGTACCGCCCCAGAGGAGGCGAAAAAGAAAAAACTACATATTTTTTTGCTAATTTTAATCTAATTATACTTATAAATTTAATTTTCCTTTTTTTTATTTTATTATTATTTTTTTAAGAATAACAGTTAATTTAATATTACGTTCTGGTACAAATTGTTGTAATTGACCTCTTGTTGGCAATCTCAATTTCGGAATGTATTTCCCCCAAAACTTTCGAAATCTTCATCGTCTACAATATTTCGTGGAATGTTGTACACACTGAACATAAAAATAAACTCATTAGGAATTTATAATATGCTAAATCACGTTTCGCATTTAACAGGTGCTGTTTGCTATTAACATGTCTTTTACAAACAAAAATACTGAACGGTAAAACGTTGATGTTGCAAACAATACATTTGATAATAGTGTTATCTCTCTGGTCAGGATGATTAAGTAAAGAAAAAGTTCTCACAATAACATATGTATGTATTAACACGTTTCGTACAATGGCCACGTGTCTCTCTACTACTCTCTTTTTTTCGCTTACCTTCTATATCGGCACAACAACTACATACAGGTACGGTCAAATGTATGATACAATTGCAACTAACATTCGGCCATCCTTCCAAATGAACGACCTCGTTCATTGTGCCTCTAAACGACAAGAATAATATCATAAATAAAACAATATTGAGCTTCTAATGACAACAAAAGCAAACATTGTGAAGAATCAGGTAAGTAATATTATGCATTTTACAGTTCTACTAGGAATGAAGTTAATCAATCCAGGTATCTTCTGGCTACTTGAACTGGTGTTCCTCTACGGGTCACTTGGGTATTTTGGGTCTCTGCTACCGGTTGTTTATCAATCGACGATACATCATCACTCGCCGATTCACTTCGCGCACTGTACTCTGCTTTTATACACGGATTTACGCGTTCACTCACATGGGTTTCATCACTGTCACTGGCCACGCTGCGGTCGTCGGTTTCCTGGGTATCGTTTGCCGGTTGATACCTCTTTAAGGCGTTTCTGGCTGTCACACCCTCGTAGAACCGTTGAGATCGCTGGGTTTCAGGCACATCCGCAATTCGATATCGATCGCCTGTAATTCGGTAACAATACACGGGCCTATTTTGCTGATAATTTTCTCGTGGGTTTTCTTACCTTCTATTAAAGAGTCACTTCCACATCTTCTCTTGTAACGCTCACGTTGTTTTATCCGGTCTCACAATGACTTAGTTTTTACTTATTGATTTGGAAATAAAGATTCAGCACTAATTTCGTATTAGGATTTTCAAAGAAATAACAGTATTAAACTTTACGAACTTGACATGGTTAACTTAAAAACAGAAAACGTTACTTACTTACACGTATGAATATAGCAATGAATGGTAAGTATATACAGTTACAAATAATGGCACCAAATTGAAATAATTTACTAATAAGATCTGAAGTTACAACACGCGATAGCTGGTATATTTGTGCGGCTTAGCCGCTCAACTTGCCCATTTGCCCTGGGAGTTGCGGTAGCGTTCTTAATATGGCTTCGCGAATACCACCGATAGTAGCATCTACTGAAGGGTGCGCTTTATCGTCATGATACTGCTTCACGATACGCCATCTCATTTATTTAATTATAACCATTAGAAATTTTCCTTCACGCCTTGTATATAATCTACCCTCTCTTAATAAATAGTCTTTTCGCAATATCCCTTGTTCCTTATTTACTTGTTCTCTTTCCTGTGTCAATTCCCGTATTATTTGTTGAAGCTTAGAATCTTTCATCTGTGCCAAAATTATCCAATCCTCTAAGTCTATATTTAGTATATTGACTCCTTCAACTACCTCTGTAGTTTCTTCCTGTTTTACTGCATTCCGACTCAAGGCGTCAACATGGCGCATTAGTGTTCCCATTTTTGTTGCCCACACAACAGCTGAAGTTTCAAGCACTGTTGAATGATACTTTGATTCTTCACGGCAGGTTTGTCTGCTAGCATACGACACAGGGTGGAAATAACCATCGACCTGTTTCTGTAATAGGATTCCACCTAGACCTTGGTTGCTCGCATGTGTGCAACTCTGTTTCGGCGTGTGGCGAATAAAGGGATAATACCGGTTGTTTTATCAAGCATTCCTTCAATTTGTGGAAACATCTTTCTTGTTCTGCCCCCTAGTTCCACGCCATATTCTGTTTTAGTAACGCAATCAGCGGTTTTACCTTTAAAACGTAATCCTGCACGAAACATCTAAAATATTAGGTAAGTCCAAGGAATTGTCGAATATTGCGTGCACTGGCTGGTGTTGGGAAACTCTCAATGCACTTGATTTTTATGCCTGAGGGTTTGATTCCCCTTCCAGATACATCAAATCCCAGATATTGGATTTCGTCGAAGAAAAAATGACACTTCTGAGCGTTCAGCGTCAATCCTGCTCCGCGTACTATCTCTAACACTTCCTTGACGAGCAAAAACCCTTCTTCTATGGTTTTAGCTGGTATTAATAAATCATCTAAATAGGCCATAACCGTGCTGTACCGTAACGATCCCAATATCTTATTGGTTAGACGCTGGAATACGGCTGGTCCATCCACCAAACCAAACAGCATACGAATGAATTGGTAGTGTCCATCGGGTGTTACGACACAGTCTTTTCTCGAGAATTATGCGCCACTGGAATCTGCTGATACCCTGATTTCAGGTCTAAGCAAGTGAAGAAGTTCTTACCACTTAGCCCATCCAGTTGATCATCGATTAAAGATAACGGATACTTTTCCTTCTTGGTAACTTTATTCAGAGATTTATAGTCAATGCAAATACGATCCTCACCAGTTTTCTTTTTTACCACAACAATTAGGCTAGCAAATTCAGAAGCCGACTCTTCGATGATTCCAGCTGTCTTCAGTTCGTCAATCTGCTGCAATGCAATACTCAAATGAGTATATAATTATTTATAGTGCATTCGGTTATTGAAATAACACAAGCAAATACGGTTCGAAAAGTTGCAATAGTTGTTGGACCTAACTATGTTTTATGCGAATAAACCGTGACATTTCGATGGAAGATGTTTAGTTTAGAGATTTAGAGAAAGCAGGTAAGAACACTAGGAACAAAGACATAATAAATAACGCAAATTTTTGGCTATACTCTAAACTCTTTTAACTTTAACATACACGAAGGTAGAAAGGCGGCATTTTTTAAGTGGCACGTATTATTGGCTTAATAGCATGCGATGCGTTTTTCTTACAACGTCAGTGTATTATTTATGCAAACAAGTGAAACGTTTGTTTATTAATACTGAAATTATACGCACTTATTTTTATTCCATGCAATAGGTTTAGTGTGGCATATAGTTTTGTTGCTGATTAGTGATTAGGTTGAAGTGAATAATCAAAAAAATGACCGAAAGAAAGAGAGTTTACTCCAGTGGCGCTTTTAAAAGAAAACTTATTTTTTTACAAGCGCAATTTTACACGTATTCCTGTTGTCAAGTATCTGTCGCCCACGTTGGAAGCTGAAACGATCAAAACACAAAAGACAAAAGAGATCAGAGGTGAATATGAAGCGAGGCAAGCTCTGTATTCATGGCTATTGTCCCTCAACAGTTTTTTGGGATGAAAGTCTCGGTCGTCTCTTTCAAAGCACGCAAAGGACCACCGATACCAGCATTTTGGGCACTCGTCAGAATGCTGCAGGCTGACGACGAGGTGCATGAAATGTGCGGAGGAGCTCTCGACTGACAAGTGAGGTCTGGACCAGAACGGCGCACGTAAGTGTGCTGCGCACCCAACCATATATAGGAGCTTTATCAAAAACTGACAAGCTGCCAGACAGTTGCTCGGTAAACGCAGCAGGCTTCCAAGCCCAAGCCGCTGCCAGCAAACATTGCAAAGGTGTTTTCCAAACTGCGCCACTTAGCACACAGGGTGACAAGGACGGGTCAGAGACGAACCCAGCCACCTACGTTTCGGTTGTCAGCGAAGTCCAAAAGCAGACCAAGGTTACTTCAGTAGAAGTCGCTCTTTCTAAAACAACTAGTAAAAAGAAAGAATCGACGAAGAAGATCCCGAAGAAGAGCGAAAAGCCAGAACTAGCTCTTCTTCAGAGAAAGAAGGGAGCAAAACCTCAAAGAGGGATCCCGGAACCTGAGGTTACTACGAATAGCGAATCCGACAAGGAACTAATGGTCTTCTCCCAGGACTCGCTACACCGCTTTAGATTCCTGAAACAAGCTGCAGCAAAGGCGGTGACTGGGTTGAAGAAGCTACAGAGATTACAAACCCCTTGGAAAAACTCCCATTTCTCATGGAACTGGCGGAATCCATTTTTGCATCATAAACTACACGCCAAGAGGTCTTCGAATCAGAGCCTGCAACGCCCAAGGAATCCTAAATAAGAAACTCAAGTTTGCTCAGTTCCTTGTTGATCACAGCATTGACATAGCTTTGATCCTAGAAACTTGGCTAAAGACCAATCACAAATTCAAGATCCCGTCTATACCACGTCTATAGAACTGACAGGTCAACCCAAGGGGGAGAAATTGCTGTTCGTAGCCTCGCAACACTCGCAAACCGTTAACGCCTTGGAACTAGAAAGGGTTGCAGACCTCGCCGACCACGTTTCCATCTCGGGAGACCTGAACAGTAAATTTCGTTCTTCTACGCAGATGATACAGCAATCCGGGCAACTTCCCAGAAAGACGCAAGCGATTACATTTGCTTGCAAATATCATGGTCCGCTCCCCAAGATCAATGTCAGAGCGACAGAGATCAACTGAAACAGCAAGATCTGGTACCTTGGATGATCCATGACAAAAGGCTGAAAAAACGCGCGCAAAGCATGGTGGGATCAGATGCGCATGCGCACTGCGACGATCAAGCGATCACTCTTATGTATAAGAGTTTCTGAAGAAACGAACCTTATTTTCAAATCCTATAATTTTCATACTAGGTGTTGATACCTAAATAATCCTCTATGGGTCGTGATGGTTAGTAATGATTAGTTCTCCACTTTCCATGCGCTTCATGAAATTAATAGAGACTAGATAGACCCGTGTTTATTCGTCTCATGAGAATAGGTTCGTATTGCCTACTGGTTTCCCCGAGAGTCGACAAAACACGTTCTCCGTTCTTGTTTTCTGCTTACCTATTTTTATAAATACTACTATTAGGCCTGGTCATATAGATATTACGTATAGTTGTAGACGTTTGCTTTGGATAGAGTTTTGTATTTCCATTTAGAGATTATTTTAGCGTCTTTCTGTTTATGTTAGGTGTATATTAGGTAGCAGATATTAGGAATTAATAAATTAAATAAATAATATGTTCAATTTATATTGTTGTCAGAATCTTCCATTGTATCACCATAAAAGTTTCAGGTTTTCCATTTGTCTTTTATAATATCTTTAACCTATACTTTGGATATTTGTTTTATTTTTGTTATTAAAGGACAATTACCGACTTAAGGTTTAATCTTTTACCATTTAAGCATCTTACGTTTAAAATTAGTTTATTGCAAATATACTGTTTATTTTACAATATAATCAACCGAAAACCGAAATTATATTAAAAACGTTATTACGGGTTCCTACCTTATTTTCGACCTCATATCTTCTTGAGTTTTATAATAAATAAATAAATAGGTAGTTAAAAAACACAAGTAGAAACTGTACTGCTAAATTATGATTAGGTATATTATCCCTAGTAGAATGCCGAAGCAAAAGTAGTATGGCTAGAAAATGTAGCGTGTAAATGGCCGTAGCCAATCTTAAGAGTAAGGCAGTGTATATTGTAATAATACTTGATGCGTTCTGATGCTGTGGTCGGTTCCTCGTCAATTTTGCGGTAGCACGTCTTTTATTGTAAGACGTGCCCATTACTAAATGGGCTAATGTTTAAGTGAAATGGGTCATAACTTGTTTAATAGGTCTTTTAATTGTTTACTGATAGATCGTAATGGATTTCAGTGTGTGTTTCACTGCTTTATTTTTAAGAAAGTAACAAAAAAACTTCAGATTAGCTTGAACATTTAATAATGATTAATATTTTGTATAATAACCATTGTTCCGCAATGCATTCATTCAATGTATGTGTCATTGAATCAACCACATTTGCACAAAAATAGTGTCCGCGAAAGTGTTCCCAAATTAAATTACAATGGTGTGAATGCAGTGCTGGGATGTAAAGCGAGAAGGCGTTACTCTGACCAATTCTTTGGGACCAGCGCTAGATATCCATCGCCAAACCTGCAGTGATTCCTCCGCTTTATATGATTCAGAATCGTTGGTTCAGATGGATGAATATTACTTTCTGACCTTATACAGATTGTGGAGATTTCGATGTTACACCTAGCAACCAATAACAGAATCTCTTTCCGACCGTGAGCGGGGGTTAAAACGGCCCATAGAATTAAATAAAAATCCTGCGTCTACCCATGATCGGGTTTCACTTTTTTACTTTCTTTTGTGGATGTTTTACAGTAGACAGAGTAGTACACACGTAAGCCAAAGATAGTTCATCCAATGCATTCACGGATAGAGCTGCCAATTCGCCGATAAGTAGGATAATACTCATAATAGTGTTAAAGTTCCAAATAATTGTTGAGGAAATAAATGAATGTGCATGCGTGTTCTTTTTTTATGTAAATTAAGGTATCAAAGTGCCGCCTCGAAATTTAGAAAAATTTGTCGATCACCTCGCCGCTTAATATCACGCCAGGGTCGCGCTCGAAGCTACTGCAGGATGTGTTTTTTCAAAAGCAGCAATACCAACCCAAGTACTTAATTACGTTTCCAACTTAGATAACTGAGATAACTAAGATTAACTGTAGATGCGAAATATTTTATGAAGTCTAATAAATATAAAGCATTATTCGTGTCGTAAGATCTGCCGAAAAGAACAATTTGGTAGTACAAACTTTCATAGTGAGGATTTTGCGTAGGCAGGCAAAGTAATTTAATCTCTTAGTTTCCATATCTAATCGAGGGTGCCGCTACTTGGGGCAAGATTTTTCCTGTTGGTTTTCCTTTCCTGTAACTTGTTTTAATTTTTCGTAATGCAACCATTCTCACTTTTTTGGGGAGTGAGGTATGTAACTTATAACAATGTAATAATAATAATAATAAATAATTAAAATACTGGAAAGCTTGGAAAATATTGTTATCGGCTTTGGGTGATTTTAAACATTTATGAACGTTTGTGTTTACTTAAAATTTAACAATATGCAATATATCTAAGAGTTGATTTAGTTTTCTGTACACAACTCGCATATTCCATTGACGGTTTTTTGAAATATCTGTATATTTGCTTCAATATCTGCTACTGCCAGTAAGCACTTGTTGTGTATGTATATATCTTAGGCAAGACCTGCACTTGTAAGAATTAGACATTTCTCCTGGTTGACGACAATGTAAGCACAACTGAGTCATATCTGTACTAGTTTGTAATAACAAATTTCAGATTAGTTCTGTAGGCAGTAGCTTTAAAGTCGGTTGTTCGATTTTCTCCACGGGGAACAATTTTATTACAAAAATTCCACAATTGTATGAATCACTTTGTTTTATATGGTTTACAAAGTTTAAGTCGATAGCATGCATATTCCCGTGTTTCAATTGCATAAACTTTTGGAATTTGTTTTTATAAGTATTCGCGATAATAGATTCGTTTTCCAGTGGGTCAGTTATAGTAAGCTTCATCTCAGATAGATTATATAGAACCAGTAGATAATGAATTGTTAAGCAAACTGGCATAACAGTATCATTTTTTAGGAAGTGTACTCCGTCAACAAACAATTTAGTTAATGTATCGTTCCCAAATATTATAGATGACTTCGCAACCGATTTATTTGATATTTGTTTCCGTTGATTTCATTGAATATGTTAATATAATGATCTATGACAAAACTGGATACATATTCCTTATCATTTAAAGTTATAAAGTCGGCAACTAATATTTCCTTCAACAAAAAATTTATGTTTGGATCATACGTTACAATATAACCCCTACCATTAGTTAACTCTTTGCTCTTTTTATGCAATAGTTTTGGTAACATATGAAAGTAATAAAAAGTTTTCAAATTTCTCAACATTGAGTTCCAAAATTTTTTGTTTCTAGAGGTAGTTATTATCTTTGTTCCTCTTAAAGTAAATATTATTAAATCGCACCACATTCTGTCAGTTATTTCAACAATCCTTGTGTTTGGTAATAATAATTTTGTGTCATATTTATCGCGGTGCAACTTACATTAAAAAAATGAAATTTATGGGTATTGGGGTCATAATTTCTGGCATTATATGGAGATATTTTTCTAAGATAGTGTAGAAAATTCCAGCTGTTCACGTTGTGCATGTGTCATCTGCATATTTAGTAAATAGGTTTCGCATTCTTTGTAGATACCAAGTGCTTTTGGTGGCGATTGATACTGAATATCAATCCGCAATCTCTGTGGTGTCAGAAGGTGATACCCGATCGTGGGTAGACGCAGGAATCTTTTAATGCTTCGAGGGGTGCTTTAACCCTCGTGGAGGGACGGCAAGTGATTCTGTTATTGGATGCTGTGTGTAATATAGAAATCTCCGCAATCTCTGTGGTGTCAGAAAGTGATACTCGATCGTGGATAGACGCAGGAATTTTTTCAATGCTTCCGGGGATGTTTTAACCCCCTGGACGTCCGGCAAGTCATTCTTCTATTGGCTACTGTGTGTAATATTGGAATCTCCTCAATCTCTGTGGTGTCAGAGAGTGATACCCGATGGTGGGTAGATGCACGAATTTTTTTAATGCTTCCGCGGGTGTTTTAACACCCGTGGATGGCCGGCAAGTGATTCTGCTATTGGTTGCTCTCTGTAACATAGAAATCTCCGCAATCTCTGTGGTGTCAGAAAGTGATACTCGATCGTGGGTAGACGCAGGAATTCTTTTAATGCTTCCGGGGGTGTTTTAACCTTCGCGGACGACCGGCAAGTGATTCTGCTATTCATTGCTGTGTGTAATAGAGAAATGTCCGCAATCTCTGTGGTGTCAGAAGGTGATACCCGATCGTGGATAGACGCAGGAATTTTTTTAATGCTTCGAGGGGTGCTTTATATTATAATTTGATAGCACCTACGCCTATGGACGTTCGGGTGTTTCCGAAAAATGAGCTGCTAACTTTGGGCCGCTAAGTTCACACCGGTAAAAAAATAAACTTCCCGTAGTTCCGAGATAAACAGTTGAGAGGGCAATTGTTTGTCTTAGCGACAGAAAGTTACCCGTAGGTTACGGATTCTTAGCCGTCCTTATAATTTTTGAACTGCGTAACAATCTTTTCATTAATCCTTAATGATACAATCACCAAATGATACAATATTTGAATTCACAGTTTTTGAAATATCAAGTGTTATAGTTCGCGATGAGATGTCTGCATTTAATTGTAATTATGTTGGAGCTATACCGTTTATATGTGATTGTATATAAATGATGCTTCATTAGTTTCTTTAGAAAAGTTGAAAAAATTTACGTTAGAATATTGAAGAGTATGGATGAAGTCTTACGGAATCTACCGAATTTGAACGATATGAACATCACTTTGCTTTTTAGAAGTATAGGATTCAGTAATCCATCGTACGTATCTGTGAGGGAAGGGAGCCTCACAATTAAGTACGGCGAGAATTTCAGCGCATTTATAACATTCTGATCTAATTTATCGAATATTTCAGGCGTGTGTTATTTCCTGAAAAGAACAGTTTACGTTGGTTATCTTAGTAATCGTTATCATTAGTTCGCATTAGTTCGCTTAAAATATATAAAGGTTTTGTTTCTGTGTATTGTGACAAAATGTTTAAACAAATGGCGAAAGTGTTAGGATTTCTAGAAATTCTTCTAGTACAGGATATATTGCGAGGTTTGTATTTATTTATGTATTTGTTTCAAAATGTTACTTATTTTCGTGTTGTTAAAATTTACTTCAAATGAGATTATTGAGGCTATTGTATACCAATCTTAATGGTGTACCATGGATAGTGTTCAGTATTTGACAATAGAGCATCTAACTTTAAAAAATGCCGTGAAACCAGCTTCTACTCTTGTACCAACTTAGTTCTTGAATGGAATACAATTACTTCGTTTGGCAATTTATAGAAAAAAAATTTTAAATAAAAATTATTCGGGCATAAGTCCTGCACAAAATAAAAGTTTGTGTTAAAGAAGTTGAGTTTTAATTTTTTTAATGGAAGACTTTATGACTGTGCTTGTATATAACTCTTTTCAATTCTTGTTAACTTGATTCAACATTCTCTATAGCTAGCTAGCTCAGTTTTTGAGATAACGGTTATAATTTGAGATTTTTGCGAGATTCCGATGGTTGTTTAACGTCGTCATCGTCACGTACCTTGATGTTTGTTACTATAAAATTATACCTAAGTTATTGTAGGAACCGTTTCTACGATTACAAAGTACAACGTACAATCACACACAATAAGTATTTCATTTTCATATAGTTAGGTTGGGTGATACGCTTGATAAACGTCAGATTCGTAGCGCCGTGACCGACATGTTCTGAATAACACGTTAGATGTTAATATGCGTGTCCGTTTTGATAATATAGATACGTCGCCGCTAGCACAATGGTTTGCATTTGTTTCCATCAACTTTACACTCCCGAACTAGCCGCCCGCAATAAATATATTTTTATGGCAGGCGACGCGAAGAGGTAAACCAGGGAGAGTCATGCGGTTACGCAGAAAGGAGCTGTCGTAGCCCCGATTGCTGTCTGTCACCCGCTACGCCATTCCGTCGAGATGTAAAAATTAAAACCTAAAGAAACCGTTTAAAAAGATACCTAACACAATTTATTAAAGGTAAATTTATACATCAGATCACAGAAACATCCTGTATAATGTCATTTAAATAAAGTTATCAAAATTATTTAAAACAGCTTAAGGTAATAAGATGTAGTTTTAGAAATAGATTAAGTTAACAAACCCAAATATCACAAATTTGAAGTCAAAATAAATGTAAAAGAAAACTTACACAAAAGAAGGGGAAAGCCCTACATTCAAAGATCAGGTACAGAGTTGTACCATATCATCAATAAATTTGCCTCACAAGGAAGATGCATCCAAATTATTTGGTGACATACTAGAATTATTAATAGAAAGATAAGAAGAAGTAAGACAAATGGTAGACATAGGGATTGAATTTACCTGAATTCAATGGACTTGATTACTTTCCGAATTAAAATTTATTTTTCTGATATCTTCTTCTTAAAAAAAAGACTGCAATGCTATTTGGTTAATT
The DNA here is from genome assembly GCA_902655005.2 of Marronus borbonicus. Lineage (NCBI taxonomy): Eukaryota > Metazoa > Arthropoda > Insecta > Coleoptera > Scarabaeidae > Marronus > Marronus borbonicus. The sequence goes on along the minus strand of LR737399.1, from coordinate 177,590 downwards.
TCAAGTTGTAATCCAATGGGTAGTCGTTTTATACAAGGACGCCACTCTATGATTCGTTAGATTTTAGTAGAACTCTCATCAGATGTAGAAGTATGCTGCATTTCTCTATAAAAACGACGCCAGAACCGATTATTTCCTCACAAGTATTGTATGATTACAATTCAATCAGAATACCTGATAATTCCTGTATTTGTTTAAGTACTGATTCTAGAGGCCCTACATCATAAAATATCCAGAGGTAATCTTTCCGAATTTCCTAGAGAAGCCCGTTAGGAACACTTATCTCAATCAACCCTATCCTAGTATTCTGAAACAACTTACCGAACACTAAAATTCTTCTATTTAATAAAATAGAAGAATTAATATTTTAACAAGTATGTTAAAATATTAATAATTCTTTCGTTAGAAAAAATAAATTGCTGATCTAAATTAATATTAAGATCAGAACCACTTGTATAAAAAATCAGCATTGAGTTTGACAGATCTAATTTGGTAAACTCATTAGTCACTGACCATAGAAGGCAGTAGACACATTGTCAACATTTTCTTTTTATTTTATTTGTTATATTTAAAACTTCTTGTACTTTATACCCAACCAGCCTTGCAAGCTGTAGATTCGAATCCGAAATTAGTAACATCGTGGACCTACAAAAGGTAACAACCCTGAGACAAATAAAAGAAAAATTTATACGATTGTTTTTTTTAGGAAACAATGTTTCGTTATCATCAAAGTAACCGTTACAATACATACATATGTATATAGGGTGATTCACGGAACCCGTCCATTTGAAGTTCTTGAATTTGTAATGATATCTCGATTTTGAAACTTCAGGATTAAGCATGATATATTTAGAAAAAAAAAAGCCCCATCAATGTCGTACTTCCGGTTATATTGAAAGTCATGGCTAACTTTGAGATTATAAATAGAAACCTATATTTTTTGTTGCATTTTTAGATTCTATTAGACCTTCCAAAGCCAATTTTATAAAATATCTTCTTACCCATCGGTTACCGTTTTAGAGTTATTTTGACTTCTGTGAAGAAAACATATGATGCATTAAAGCTATACAGTAAAAGGTATAAAGTTTTTATGTGAATTGTGGAGAGTACAGGTACTCTACTATTTAACCAAGGCATAAAAGTAAACAAAATTATATAGAAACCAGGTTTGATTTGGTGTAACTTAGTACTAAATGTATTTTGTTTTCAAATGGAACGCCCTGTATATTTTTGTACCACGTGATGTAGAATTGAATTCTCTATCGAAAAGCTATGAGTTCTTATACCTATCTCTGTTGTTACTCTGAGGATCAGATTTTCAGAAAATGTAGTTTTGAATTAGTATTTATTAATTGGTGTAAAACAATTTTAATTTTAAAAGCATATAAAAAAAACAAAGATAGTATAATAAAATAAAATTTATTGAATACAAGATAATCAAAAACGTGATGCCGTATGTATTATGTATAGTAAAATTATGATCTTATATATATATATGATCTTCGTTCGCCTCTAAACACTTTAAAATCCTGTTGTAAACTCTAGTTGTGGCGCCAGTAGCGCTTTGGGAGACCGTATATGCGAATATTCCGACCGGTTTGTTTCTAGGCGTTTTCTGATTTTTTGGGCGTGTTCTGTTATATACATACATCATGGCAAGGCGGTCGGAACATTCACATGTGCGGTTTACCAAAGCGCTACTTGCGCCACCATCTCGTGGTTAAGCAGTCAGAGAGCTGCTCGAGGGATGATTTGGGAAACAGTACCCGGTTTATGTCGCTGCTTTTTAAACGGCAGGTATGCGTTTCTTGGAACTAGAGGGCGCCAAGAAATGTCTAGTTTGTCGTTTGGAAATATTGTGGTATTGACTGTGAGGCAACAGCGATAGAGGGTAGAGTTAAAAAAATGCTCTCGGAACCACGCTGATGACGTCGGATAGGCAGAAACATGTTCATGGGTAGTGTATTTTTTCTCTCCTTTTGTTGCGTTTAGCGTGAATTATTCCATCTATACTACGAGGAAGCTATTTTAGCATTATTTTTTTTGTTATTATTCCTAGGCGTTTTCTGATGCATATTGTTTAGTTTTGAATTTTGCACGTCTCTGACGTTATTACTAAAAGCAGGAGAAAATGGACAGTAAGAGTTAAGCTGGCGTCGAGTTCGTTGTTGCACATGTTGTACTTAAATAAAGCAGTCGGAATTTATTAAGACTTATTCTTTGAATACCTAACTAAACTAATGTAAAAGAGATAAAAGAAATTCTAGTTAACGATAATGAATATGCAAAAGGATCAGCACATGGTAGCGTCGTCATTCTGATCCGATGGTGCCAAAGAAGTGCATTCTATAACGATTTCCTTGGATGTCCTCCCATCTGTAAGTTATACTCATTACATATTTACCTTTCTACTGCTTTACGGCTACGTACACAGTTATTTAATTTCTTTTAATCTCAACCACACATATCTCGCATTTGTGCCGAAATCATGCTGAACCTTCAAATACTTGTATGCAAGCGCGCTTAGAATTAAACTAGGCAAATTTGAATATTGATGATTATAATGAATCGAAAATATTACTCGCGTTTAAAGACCAAACCAAAATAAAAAGTTAAACCATCACCTTAAAGAACGTCTCTTTGCCCACAATTAACTTGTAACTGTCTAACTTAACTAACTTAACTTGATGACTGTTATGAAAAGTGGTATAATTTCCGAGATACATTTAGGAGCTAATTGACAAAAACGAATCTGTTGTGTCATTAAAAAATGATTCAGCCCACGTAATACAAGCGTTAGAAACATTTGAAAATGAATACGCGATTGCTTGGAATTTACTAAACGAACGATTTAAGAATAAATGTATTATAATAGACAATCTCATATTCACGTACTTTTCAATTTGAAACCGATCATTAAAGACTTTCATCGTGCCTTAAGTGAACCATTAGGTGACATGCTAAATAATTTAAAGGCTTTGGAAAATTTAAACTACTCTAGACAGTCGTAGGATCTACTCATCATATACTTAATTACGAACAAACTAGATTCACATGTACGAGAGCAGATAGTAATGCCCCCCGTTTTGTGAGGGTAGCGAAGTCTACTACTCCCTCATTTTTGTAGAGATTCGACATAGCTATTAATTTCGACATTTTCAGTGATTAGAGTATCTATGATTAGATATTATCATCCATACATGTTCTATCTTTGCCTATATACGACGAATTTCACTTACAGCTGCTACCTTCCACAGAAGTGTACTAATGAGCTGTAATACGGGGAAATGCGCGTCTGGAGATGGTGCATGTTGATAGCTTGTTTAATTATTATACACTAGATTCAGTTTCTAAACGTGAATGAGACGCATCGATCTCTCCCTAAGTGGATATCGTATCCACTTTTCAGCAATTTACCAAATTTCTTATTAGTAAATGTTATTTATTAGAATCATTGTGATCTAACGATAGCGTTGAAATATCGAAAATCCCACATGTTAAAACGAATAGTTTCGTTTCAGTGAACGATCAGTGCTTTTTATAACTGGGCGCATTTTGTAACTCAATGTACTACTTTTAAGAATTTTTCAATTGAAGAGCGTATATATAACACAAGTAAAGAAAAAACATGTTTGCTTAAACTACCCCACAAAGGGTCCCAATTTGGTCGCTTGTAAATCTAAATCGACATGCAAACAGTGTAGCAAAAAGCACCATACGCTTATTCACATGAATTTCAATGTGACATAAAACCAAGCTGGACTTCATACTTGCTGAGTCTCACTCCATCCGGGTATCAGCAATAATAATTCGGTGCACAGCTTTAGCGCAAATTTAGACAAACAAGTAAAAAGTTTTGGGCACTAGAGGAATGTAATTTTAAAGAAAATTATTCAGGTGCTATCACTTGGCTAACACTTTTTACGTGACATTACAGGCAGATCTATCGTTAGTATTCAATTTAAATCTGAAAATATCAATTTGGGAAAATGCAGTGCAAGAATCTGAAGATAGTAGCTTTATGAAGGAATAAGAGTTTGGACTACATGAACTAAGTTAACGAACATACGGGTGATAATTCGAACGGGTTTTAAGACGTCAATTACGGTTATTAAAACGCATGCGGATCGCTAAAGACTGATTCGACTTTTTCATTGAATAATCTGAAAATAGTCGGAACGGTCATCTAAAACCCAAACCCTAAAGGTTTGGCAAAAAACAGTTACAGATACCAAACGTAGTTTAGCCAACCCAACAGTTTTTCATTCAAATTCGAACGTTGCAAAAGCGACATCTAATACTCAAACGGTCGAATGTGGTGTGTTTAATAATGTTGCTATGCCCAGTATTAATTAAGTCAGCCTTTTAAAAATATTACCCAATACATTTTCTCAAACATCATTTATCCATCTTTTTTGATAGATGCAAACCCAAACACTAAAGGTTTGGCAAGAAACAGTTACAGAAACCAGAAGCAGTTTACCCAACCCAATACATTTTCATTCAAATCCAAACGCTGCGAAAGCGACATCTAATACTCAATTGGTCAAATGTGGTGTGTTTAATAATGTTACTATGCCCAGTATTAATTAAGTCAGCCTTTTAAAAACATTACCCAATGCGTTTTCCCAAACTTCATTTCTCCATCTTTTCTGATTAGCGGAAACCGTATTCTTTAAAAAATTCCCATTGCTAGCAAGATTTAATGCTTCTATAGTCAAATGAATTCGTGAATATCTAATATTATTTCCTTAAGGCGACCGATGAATTTTGAATGATAGTAACAATCTTCCCAGCTATCCCCTGTCATCAAACACTGCACTCACAATTCTTTAAGGTGACCGATGAATTTCCCGCAATAGTAACAGTCTTTCGTAACCAAAATATGCATGCTCCGGTCTGCAATCTCTCCGAGGTGCTTCAAATATAAATATGTGCCCTATGCGGTTTTCATCCGGATTTTCATATCCAAATCGCTGTCAATATCATAATTATAAGTTACGGTACTCCCATAAACCAATTACCGCAGGATACTTTTCTTTTAAAAGGACCATTTCAGCGAGTAAAATACAGTTTCTTACTGGATTCTACCAGAAATAATGAAAATATCGTTATTAAAGTGCTTGCATATTTTTTACTCGCCTTTCTATAAGGTTGTGCACTTTGTCCACGACACCATGTTGATACTATCATGTTTACAATGATCTTCTCGTTGAAGGAAAATTCTACGGATCTACAGAAATTAAACAGTTAAACAGGAATCAAATATCTTTTCCAATACCTTTACGTTGTGCTGGTACTCAAGTCAGTTTCCCTGTCGTTGTGTCCACCGCTTCTCCACTGCGTATTGATAGTAATCTCGCGGATTCATTTCGTCGGACTCTGCATTATAATATAAAGGTTAAACCATAAAAATTCATTTCTCTCCGCATCGTTTTTACGTCCATTTTACCATGCATCGTTATGGATAATGAATGAAAAATTATAATTACTTACAATTTTTCGGGATACTTGAAAAGAAAGATAAACATTTATTCATTTTGCAGATTTTTCAATTTAAAATAGGCAAGATTTAATTATAGTTGTATATTATATATCAGTTACAGTCAAGAAATAAATACTTATCCTCCTTATGTTGGCACATTTGTTTAAGGGGCTTTCCAAATTTGTCTATTGTTTCTAGATACAGAAAACGTAGTTATTAAGCTAATGTTAGATTAAAGTTCAAATGAAATAAGTCTAAAATTTAATCTAATTTTCGCTAATCGGTTAAAAATTGCTTTTTAAGTTAGACCTTATTTACATGTACAGTTTCACTCAATCAGACGGAAGTGAAGCAGTGCTTGTATTTCTTTCTTTTGATGTTGATTGACAAAACCAAAACACCTGTAGATGGACACAAAAAGAATACAAATATCGTGTTTTACAATGGTTTACCTCTGATGTTTATTGTACTGCTTAACATTGCTTTAGACGATCAATTGAATTTTTTCTCCAGTGAAAGGGAAAATCCTTCTTCGAAACATAGCATCCTTTATGTTGGCTAAGATGGTCTATTTCGATTGAGATTCCACCCTAAACGAAAATGTTAAATCGGTCACTTATTAAACGGAACCGAAATATACAATTAATGGAGTGAAACAATAATTTACCTTTTATTTTTGTTGTGCTGTCGTTTTATTATTTATTCCTATCGCTCAATCATCTTGCAGCTAATGGTGCAATTTCTTAAGCTGATGAGCGAATACCTTCGCAATAAGCCGTGCTTCGTAATGGTTAATCACATTATTCCAAATTATTTATTATATCAGCGATTACTTGCCCAATGAATTTTTGTTTCAAATATCATCACACTACAAAAAACCTAGAGAAATTATATTGGAATAATTAAACGACGAAAAAAAAAAGTACCTCTGATGACAGATTCGAACCACATACGCTTATGACATATACGTTACATACCTTGTAACCCTTGATAAACTCCTCCATTCTAGCTTAACTCTAACTAATTTATATAACGGATATTTTTACCCACCGTTAACTGTAATTTCAATTTCGAATTTGGAATAAATACTTTTCGGATGCGATGCTATCTGCATCATGGATTCTCATAAACGTGATCCCATTCGTCGGAAAGCCGTTTTTCGTCGCGAGAACGTTGAAAATTCCCATTTTCTCACGCGTATTCTGATAGTTCGACCTGACCCGACTATCGTTCATTGCATGGCTTTTATCCCACCGGGGGGTAGAGGATTTTTCGCGGGCCCGTACTTGCGCTATATCCGACCTCGCGGGACGAAATCGAAAAATCGCTTCAGCCTACCAGACGCTTCGAGGATGTCAGTCTCCGTACGAACTATTCCCGCCTCTCTTCCGAGACGTCTAGATCGCCTATAACGGCCCCTACTTTTGGCAATATTGCTTGTTTTCGCCGATCTCGCACCTCTCTCCCGACCATTGCGGATCGCATTTATAACCGAGGACGGGGCTGGAGGCGTAGGATCGGCGATTTCAGATATTATATATATAATGTATCAGCATATACTATACTGGCAGGAGGTAAACTACATCGGTGCAAGCGCAGTTCAAGACCACTCCGTAGTGGCCTCTATGGAGGAGGGTTTCCGCGCGATGGTCACAAAGCTGGAGAGCCTTGTTGGGAGTAGTAACCGTTGCAACGATGACCGTCGAAGGTGGAGAGCTTTAATTTGGGAGTGGCAACCTTGGCGATGGTGCTAGACATGTTGACAAAGCAACGCATTGGCTCTTTTATATTGCGAAATAGGATAGTGTATATTGCGATATGCCGACAAGTTGAATACTGAAAACACATAAGCATAGAAAAGAGAAGGAAATGACTTCGCTTTGTTTTGTATGTACCCTGGCTGCAATTGAAAATGCACCACCCAAAAGTAGGAATATTTCGTTGAAATTTTATAAATGTATTTCTGAAGATCAATTTAAATGATTGTTTATCGTACTACATTGGTCTAGTTTGTTTTTTAACCTTTACAGGAGCCACATGTTCCGCAGATATTTTTACAGGAATACCTGTTACTATCCGATATTTATAATCTAAATGTATAAAAACGAGCAAAATGAGTGCAGTATGTTTCAAGCAATCGCAAGTGATGCCTTGTAGACGAGAACGTGTACCCTATAAACAATTAATCACCTTCGAACGTGTCTTGGGCTAAATGAAAGCGGATTCCGGGCAAATGCACGTAGACTTAATTGTAATCATTCAATTGTATCACGGTATTGAAACCTGTGGATTGTTAATCAAGGCAAAGCAGGTAGAGCAGGTTCTGACGGACCCAAAGCGACCACCGCCGAGATGATTTTCTTTTGAAGCGCTTGGTCGTGCAACGTCGGTATCAGTCGGTAACATTTTTAGCGTAGCAGTGGGGGAACGTTATCGGTCGTAGAACATCATTATGGACAGTTAAAACGAAACGAGTACTGGGATCGGATTGTGCCATAGTTAAACGAAAACTCTACGTTTCGCCCACAAGCGGAAGGTAGATTGGTGGTAGTGTTATCTTTCGTTAGTTTACTGGTTGGCTTCTGTTTATATCCTTATTATGAAAACTATTGTTGAGGAGGGTCTTCCGTACATGATTCAGCTCGGTGGGAAGATTGTTGGATTTAGAGACTATCACCGCTCGGCGAACCAAGGAGTTGGTAACTGACAACTTGTGCCGGGTGATAATGTGAGGTGGCATTGAGATGCTTTTCCAGTTCGCTCTGTCAAAACTCAGCTGACAGAGCACGAATGTTGCGTTGGAACACGTCTCCTCTCAATCATTTAGACACTGGCCACCAAGTATTATTCAGTGCAACATCATTACTTTGTAATTCTTTGTAATGTCAATAGAGATACAGGTTACTCCCTTGCACGCATATAGAAACCCGCCATCCGTAGCGACCAATCCGCAATTAACAGTGACTGCGACACCCAACCAATCGGCGACAGGGTCCGTCCACCGCCGGCATGATAGCGTGCTGCTCCCCTTGTATCCCCGCAGTTGATCTTCGCGTTTGGCATGGTTCACATGCTGAGTTACCGTGATCAACTGCTTTCCGCTCAGTTAGTTTCACCTCTGGCAGTGCTAACTGTTGCCTACCACCTTGCCTTCTCCTGAAGAAGCCCCATATGATTGTCAAGTTTTCGTTTAACCATGGCACAGTCCGAACCCGCAACACGTTTAGTTTTAACTGATTCTGGCTGTGCAAGTCTACGTTATTATATAATTATGCGCAGCTTACGGACGAATTATGTGTATGGGGTTGGCGTTTATTGCTATTACCTTTAATACCTGAACATAGATGTGCTAGACGAACCTTATTTACTTTTCCTTTATTGAATTGTCTTTCATTTAAATGTTTATAAGTAGTGTCAGAAGATATTTAAATATATATTTGTAAAATAGGTTGCCTATTGTTAGAAGCTAATTTGTAACAGAAAATGCCTAGAAACATTAACCAAAAAAATAATGCTAAGATAGCTTATGAGGAAGCTATCTTATTTGTATAGTATTGATAGAATAATTCACAGCAAACGCAGCAAAAGGAGAGGAAAAAAATACACTACCCACGGACATGTTTCTGCCTACTCGGCGTCATCAGCGTGGTTCCGAGAGTATTTTTTATCTTTACTTTGAGATATTGAACTAAAAATATTTTTCCTGTACTTCTTTTTACATCGCTGAAGACGGTAAATTGTGAAATTTTGTAATAGTTTCATTATGAAGTTTTCCTCCAAAAAATATTTATTGCTTGTTTATAATGTCCACTTGTTCTTTATTTTTAAATTGAAAGAAGTTTAAAACAATTATTGATACAATAACATTTTTCATTTTGTAATGTACTTCATAAATTAAAATTAATGCATTCTGATTTATTTTAATGTTAATTTATTTAAAGTTTAAATTTACACGTGTCAAATAATCAAATAATTACGTTAAATTTGTTTTTTAGCTTTATGATTTCTTTATAGAATGTATATAGTTGCTTTCGTTTGTAAGATGATCAATTCAGTATAATGCACATAGAATACTTAGAGGTTACGATAATTCCAAAATTATCCTAGGAGGTAAACACCATTCCGCATGTGCTAGAAAAAATCGGATATGTATATCTGACCATTCTGTATCACACAGTACTACTTCCCAGCTGACTTCTGAACTGAACTGACTGAATGCACCCAGTGTTCTGCCGTTTCTCTTTAGGATTTAGGGTGCAACTGACCAGTGTTATTTCTAAGTTTAATTTATTTTTAATAGAATTTTATTAGAAAAGGCAATAGATTCTTAGAAGAGGTAATAGATTACATTGTCGGCAAGTTTTATTAGATTTCTAGAAAAAAGATCCAAACATTAAAAATACTTTGAAAGGGATTTATAAACCAGGAAATATTTGTTCACCAAATGATATAATCATGAGCGACACCTATATGCCCAATTCGCAATCACCTCATTATTGTAAAGAGGGTTTCTACCTAAGATTTTCTGAACTAAACTGAACGTAAGTTATTCGATTCCTACAAACATAATCCCACAATACGAATTTAAGGGTTAAAAGTATTTTGGTTTTCTCCTGAGATAAATGCCAAAAATAATAGATTCTGACAAAAAGTAATAGGGCAAAAGAATTTTCAGGAAAGTGATCGATATACTACCAAAGTAATAGACGAAATAATACCAAATTGCATCTTGAAAACATGAACGGATTGCGGGAGCAAGGATGCGCATATCCTCCAAAAAGCAGGTTATATTTTGGTTGTTTCACTATTCTGATTTGGAAAAAAAGACTATTTATAAAACTATTTAGGAAAATAATAAAAGAAAAAAAAAATTATAACTGTCGATTTTCTATATACGTGTGCGGTGCACTCGGTGCAGTTCGTAGTGAATATTCTTTATCATTTTTCGTGAGTTATATGGAATTTTCCTAATCGTTTTGATTGATATTTATATCGGTTTAAAACTTATACATCCATTTTCTTCGCCGTAAGTGTCATCTCTGGGTGGGCTTAATCTGTGTTTGTTTAAAATCAATAACTTCAGTTATAATAATCGCTCCAGTAAACACTGAACTGTTTTTTAGTGTAACTTTTTTTTTTCTTTCTTACAGTTTATTTTTATTTGTATTTGGTTATTACATACTCGGTCAAAACTATATTCTACCATATCTGTTCCTATTATACGTACACTCCGCGACCCTTTTGTGTGTTTTAGTGAGTCACCAAGATAGGCCCCTTGGTGTGAAAGGTGTCCTTGTTGCCATTCCTTTTCTTAGTGCGTACTTGCCTTTTGTTCACTATAATCTACGGATCATTATGGCTTCATATTGTGGTATCTGTAAGAAAGATATTGTTCCTGGTAAGGAAATTGCTTGCGATTTGTGCAAAAATTATTTACATACCACATGCGCTGGTTTCACAAGAGCTGAGTCTTAAGAGCAACGATAGAAAATTGGCCTATTACTGCCCGGTTTGGTCAGAGTTCAAGTTGCAATTAAAAAATCTTCACTCTCTGAAATCCTTAGTTGAAGAACTTAAAACTGAGATTGATGTGTGTTGAAGAGTAAGGTGTTGCCCAAACAGTGCGCGGATGAGTTCGAGATGGAGACGGTAGTTCGGGAAATCATGTATCGGGATAAACGGAAGAATAATATTATTCTTTTTAATTTCCCTGAAGAAGCTGACGGCAATAGGGATAGCCAGGTGGAGGCGTATAAGGATACTATTTAGAATATTTTAAGTGTTCTGGATATACCACTGGATGAACCTAAACCTATAAGGTTCGGTAAATTCGATCCCTTCAAGTCAGACAGAAAAAGACCGATTAAATTATCACTTGCTGATAATTCTCAAGTCAACAAAGCCTTGCGAAATTATAAAAAATTGAAGTCTTCTTATGAATTTAGAATGGTGGGTGTATCTAGGGATAAGACGCCCTATCAGATTAGTATCTAAAGTGAGACAGGAATTTCATAGACGTAGAGATGTTGGCGAGAGAAATATTATTATTAAATATGTAGATGACGTCCCAAGAATCATACAGCTGAAGAATTCTTTAAAGTGATTGCGTCCAACAGTAGTGATGTTTTGCGTATCCGCAATCAAAACGTACATGGTTTACGCTCTAAAGTTGATAACATTTATTCTACACAGTGTAATACCGACGCGGATGTTAGCAGTGTGATGTTAGCTCTTCATTTATAGTGTATAGGAGTGATAGAAGATTTGGCTTGGTTGGCCGATCTGCTGGTGGCGGTGCTCTCTCAGCCTTTACTGATACCATCGATGTAACTTCGGTTGATGTTTCCGCCCTTGCCGATTTGGCCCCGTTGATTGACTTAGTGTTGTGTAGGTGTCAGATTTCTCATCTCGCAGTGTATATCGCTAACGTTTACATGCCAGCAGATATCGGTCTCGATTACTATGAAACATTTCTTGATGCCCTGGGAATTATGCTCTTGAGCAAGCTATTTGTTATAGTTGGTGATTTCAACGTTCCTGGCTTTAGTACGAATGTCTCTGGCGATGGGAAAGCTGCTGCAATTGCTTATTTTGTGGAAGCATTAGACTTGCGACAAGTAAAGTCAGTACTAAATTCCAATGGCAGACTGCTTGATCTTGTCTTTACAAACGTACCTGTATTGCTGGAAACTGTGCGTGACGTAGTACCATTTGTTTCAGAAGATTTACATCATCCTGCTCTCGAAATAATTTTGCATTACGATACTGTGCAAAGACCAATCAACTTTCCATCCAACAATAACATACGCTATAACTTTCGTCGTGTGGATATGGCGGAATTGTATTTGGAGATAGCTGCTATTGAGTGGAATTTCCTATCCAGTTATAACGACGTTGATCTGGCGGTGCATGCATTTTATAACACTCTTTATAAAGTCTTGATGTGTGATCGATGTGTGCCTAGGGTCAGGTCGGTGGGTCGTGAATATCCTGCGAGGTTTAATAACAACATTAAGCAATTACTTGGCGTAAAAGAATTATATTTTAATAAATGGAAATCAACTAAATCTTAGTACTATGTCAATGAATTTAAAAGATTGCGTGGGGTTCTTAAGAATAGGATTGAGAGTGCATACATTAGTTATCAGGAACGCATCCAATCAGAAATTGTTAGCAATCCTAAGACATTTTGGGCATTTGTGAATAATAGGAGATTGACATCTACAATTCCTGGTCACATGTATTACAATCGAGAGGAGTTGCTGCAGCCTTTGCATATAGCATTTGCCCGACACTTCTCTGGAGTGTTTCACACTACAACAACCAGTACTTCAGTTGCACCTTCCTTTTATCCGTCCTTTAATATACCTTCAGTTACGGAGAGTGATGTATTGTGCAGTGTTACGAGAATCAAAGCAGACTAATGTCTAGAGATGATGGTATACCGGGAGTTGTCGTGAGGAACTGTGCTTCGGTGCTTGCTCGTCCTCTTACAGTGTTATTTAACTTATGTGTTTAGTCGTCAACGGTTCCCAATATCTAGAAGATCACCAAAGTAATTCCTGTTTTCAAAAGGAAAGGAGAAAAATATGTGATTATAGACCGATAAGTATATTATCAAATTTTGCAAAAGTATTTGAATAAATATTATATAATAGAATCTATGTTAATGTAAAACCATACTTATCACCTCACCAGCATGGATTTGTATCGGGTAGATCAACTACAACGAATCTTCTCAATGTTACTCAGTATATTTCTGCTTCATTGGACAAACGTAAACAAGTTGATGTCGTTTATACCGATTTTACCAAAGCCTTTGATAGTATAGATCATAATCTTATAACTAAGTTAGATGCCATTGAATTCTGCCCAGCGCTTCTTAGAATCATGTCTTCCTATCTTACGAATAGAGTGGGTTACGTGTTTTATAACGGCTTTACATCAGGTACATTCAATATATCTTCTGGTGTGCCACAAGGTTCTAATCTTGGGCCATTGCTTTTCAATATATTTATAAATGATCTTAATAGACTGCACTGCGAACTTTTGGCGTATGCAGATGACCTAAAAATTTATAGTGTAATGACTGATAAAGTTGATTGTATTAACCTACAAACCAACCTTAATATCATTGATGAGTGGTGCACTCTAAATAGAATATCTTTGAACGTTAACAAATGCTTGGTTGTTTCATACACTAGATCTTCGAACCCCTTAATGTTCCAATACATACTTACATCGCAACTAATCTCCAGAAAGGACAAGGTGAATGACTTGGGTGTGTTTTTTGATTCTTGTCTGAATTTTTCTGACCATATTTCCGAGATATGCTTGTCAGCCTCCAGATCGCTTGGGTTTGTCATAAGATCATGGCACAACTTTAATAATCTTCTCGCAACTAAAACTTTGTACTTCTCTTTAGTTTAAAGCAAACCGGAGTATGCGTCTCTGGTTTGGTATACACATTATACGTACCAGCAACTTATGATTGAGAAGATATAAAAACGATTTTTAAAATATTCAACATTTAAAGTATCTGGCAGTTATCCCGGATGTGGTTCTGACTATGTAACACTCCTGTCGCAACACGGTTTTGTGTCACTTTCTGATAGACGTAATAGATACAGTGATGTGTTTTTACTGAATTTACTAAATAATAAAATTGATACACCGTACCTACTTTCACAATTTAGCTTTAATGTACCTGCACATAACACTCGTTCATGTACTTTCCTAAATGTTCCAAGAGCCAAGACAAACATTTTACTTAGATCGCCTGTACATCACACGTCGAAAATTTTAATGATCACTGTAATGATTTTTTAAACAACTAGCTATGTTCATTTTACATTGCATTATTAGCATCTTGCACTGCATTGTTCTTTTTTTGTATTGTTTTATTTTGTCCTTTAAATGGTATTCACTGTTGGACAATAAAGGATAGTATTATTATGACAATATAGCACAATCTTAAAAACAATATAAATTTAAATTGTTTGTAAACTTTTTTTTACCTTTTAGTATGTAACCTTTAGTTGCACTATTAATGGATATTTTTAGAAGTGAGTGAGAGACTATTGGGGAAACTGTTCCTAGACGAAATATTCCTTTATACATTTCGATTTGTAAAAGTCTGCTGGAGCAACAGTATCACGCCGCCAGTGGCCGCAAGTAACCCGCAGAGATAACCAAGTATCTTCGGAGTTGTTCGGAGTTAATTGCGGAGGATAAATAATAAAAATAAACCAATCCGATGTAAGAAATTATCGTCGGTACAAAAAAAGCTGAATTACCAACATAAACGTTATATGACTTCAGAAATTACGAATATTTGTAACATACCTGGAAAAACAAATTCTTAGTTTAGTAAAAGATGCTTTTCCTTTCTTTTCGCTAATTTTTGTATCAAATTGCTTATTTTTTTGTATACTTTAACATTTGTGATAAAACCTTATGTAAGACAGCTGTTTTTCTGTTATATAAAATATTGTCCGTATGTAACTCGGATGTGGAGGAATGTTCTTCTCTGTTGAATGTTCACTCATTTTTGTAATGTGTTCTGGAAATTTATCCATACGAAATAGTAAAGTTTCTATATATCTAGGCATAAGCATATCTATGCATGACGTGATCACACTATACGTTAGAAGTGGTGTATATAGATGACGTTTTGATTTCCATATGAATATAATAATGAATTTTCTGCTTTGAAATGTTACAATTTGCAATAATGTAAATGCCTCATTCTGCGTTTAACTTAGTATACTGATAATGTCATCATGTAATCTTGGAGGTAGTATATACTTATTTGAAAGATGTATCAGAGATGTATCTGTAACATGTCTAGAACATTGTCGTAAAATGTGATTTACTACTATTAATTATAATTAATGATTAGATTTAATGTGATTTTGGTCAGCAATAACTGAAGAATGTTTATAATTAAAAATACTGTCTGGCATAATTATGGAGTTGATTTATTAAATTTGAAGATTTTTATTATCTATTATTCTATCTATTATTCTGCTCGGTTATTTTGGAGTTAAAAACATCTTCTCTTTCGCATAAGTTCCATTATCTTCCCCACAATTCAATTGACTTTGTATTTTAGGTTATTTCAAATATCACAAAATAGATCGTGGGATACTCGTGCCTATTTATTTCTCTTGTGCTCCGGTTTGTATTTCTTCCTGTATCGCTTTGTTTTGGGATTAACGTTATCTTTTTTTCACATGAATTCCTTTATCTTCTCCGTAATTAGTAGCACATTTAATATCTACAATTTACTATGATTATGGACAGAGTACAAATGCCGCATACACATCTTGCAATAGTCGTTTCTATATAAGTTAAGTTTTTTCCCTTTATTTTGTATCCCATATTTAGGTTGTGTATATAGTTAGTTACTTCTTCCTACTTTGCTGGATTATTTTGGTGTTGATAACATCTTCTCTTTCAGATAGGTTTCGTTATCTTCCGTGTACTTGGATTGGCTTAAACACGCTATTAATAAAAACTTAATGGTATACGTAGTTGTCACTGAACATACTTTAGGTTATTTCAAAATAGATCAGAGGATACTTCAGTCGATTTACCTTTTTTCTGTTCTCGCTTTATATTTCTTCTTCAGTTTTGGGACTAAAGATATCTTTCCTTTCCCATAAATTCCTTTATCTTCTTCGTAATTAGCTGTAGAATTAGCATTTCCGCGTTATTGTTATTATGGGCAATTACAATTGAGGTATATAGATCTGGCAGTTGTCGCTTTGGTAAGTTCAATTTATTTCGTATCCTACATTTAGATCGTATGAATGTGATTTACCTATAAAAAGAAATTGCAATATTTCTGTATTGTATATTCATCCATCTAATTATCTACTATATTTGGATTTAATAACATCTTCTCTTTAGGTTCGATTATCTTGCGGGCAACTGAATTGACATCCGTTGTTTCGATACTAGTTTAAATTTCTTCTTCCTATTTTGCTAGGTTATTTTGGAGTTAATAACATCTTTTCTTTGCGATAAGTTCTTCCCCGTAGTTGGATTAACCTCGATAAAGATTTGTTATATGTAGTTGTCGCTGTAGTTTGGGTTATTCAAATTCTTTGTTTACTTACCAATAGAAATTGTAATATTCCTTTATTGTAAGTGTCTATCTAACTACTTACTACGTTATTTCTCCTTTTATTGTTTGATTATTATCGTTCGGATACTAGGTTGGAGAAACATTCGCGATAAAGATGGCCATCGTTTGCTTCGCGTTGACGGCCTCTGAATGGAAAGATGGCCGTCGTCCGCCGATTGGGTGATCACGGGGGCAGGCATTTCGATCGACTTCCGGTGGCTTGCGGAGCTTCGGGAAAAAATTCGTACCGTTCGCGGATTAAACGTTGTTCGGAAAAGAACACGTGCTGACCGAAGGTGGAGGATCGGGCTTTTTTGCGATATAGGTTTCGACCGCCGATGGCCCCGTGCGGCGATCCCAACTAAGCACCCATCAACCCTATTTTTCCTTCCAATTCCGGGGATTCCCCAAAGGCGTGGCCTATCAGCGTTTATTAGAGTAAACTACATGAAAACTCAAACCCTAAAGGTTTGACAAAGAAACAATTGCAGAAACCAGACGCAGTTCACCCAACTCAACAGATTTTCATTTAAAAATTCGAAAGTTGCGATAGCGCCATCTAATACTCAAATGGTCGAATGTGGTGTGTTTAATAATGTTGCTATGCCCAGTATTAATCAAGTCTGTCTTTTAAAGACATTCCCTAATGCGTTTTCTCAAACTTTATTTATCCATTTTTTTAATTAGCCGAAATTGTATTCTCTAAAAAATTCCCGTTGCCTTTAGTAAGATTTAATGCTCGTACCGACTCAACCGATTGTTTTTCTGTCAATGGTGTTTATCATACTAAAGTTGGGTGACCGTGCTAACTAAAGAAGGGCCCGTATAATTGTGGGCAAAACGTCGAGTTTTCGATTAACCATGGCACGGTCCGAACCCTGAACACCTTTAATTTTATTTTTAATTATTAAATAGATAATATAGCGAAAGGTAGTAGTTGTTCAAGTATTAATTGATGCGATAAAGGCAGAAAAGACTTGTGGATGTAATTGTATGAAGTATAGGTATCCGATATTGTCCCTCCAAGAACTGAAGGCGCAATATACGATGAAACCAACACAAAGTGTGATAATTTAGCAATCTTCGTGAGCAAACTATAAAACAGTTAAATTACTCAGTCTGCAATGTGAAAGCTTTGTTTGTCGGTAATTAAAATTATTTTGTTTAAAATTATACTTGCCTCCTTTCAACATATTCTCTTTTATCAATCGATTTTAATATGCGCATGCATATATCTTTATTTTTGAATTATGTGCACTCACGGTCGGATATTATTTCTCATCCTAAGCAAAAGAGTACACGAAAATTGTATTAGTTTCGATGTGCTCTCTCGCTTAGAACTTAAAATCTTAAAATTTTTAGCGACTGAAAGGTTTCTATCTATATATTTTCTCTATATATATTTTATATTATTGAAAATATATATAGAGTTATATAATAGGCCATAAGTAAAATAAGTTACCGCTCATTCATAGCAAAATGACACTATTAACAGATTTTTTGTGTATGTTTCCTAAATTGTAGAGTATCTTAATTTGCCGTAGAAGTTTTAGATCATCCTCTATATGCTCTTGATACTGTTTCATAAATCTGACAGGTATATTAGTTGCGACCTCTATCAAGTAAAACACAAAAAGCAACCAAAGCTTTGCTACAATGTCCCCCTAGATTGTTAAAATATCTCACCGTGCAACGTCCAGTTAGCTTGCATATTTTTTACTCGCCCTTCTATATTCTGTTGTATGACACTTTGTTGATACTATCATGTTTACAATGATTTTCCTTGTTGAAGGAAAATTCTACGAATGTACAGAAATTAAACAATTAAAGAGGAAAAAATTTCCCAACACCTTTATGTTGTGCTGGTACTCAAGTCAGTTTCCCTGCGTATTGATAGTAATCTTGTGGATTCGTTTGGTTGGACTTTTCAGTATAATAGAAAGGGCAAATATCTTAAATATATTAGTCTTTTATACAGATGTCTAATCTAAATATAGTCGGAAAATTTCATTTTTGTCCGCAGGTTTGTTGGCGATACTTTTTTTCCTAAACGCTGAAAAATATATTTTTACTGTGCGTCGTCATAGATTAGCTGCGAACCTAAGCTATTCTCTGTCATCATTGTTAGGGATAGCCTTTTGTTGTATTTTTTTGGATCGATTTTTTCAGGAGCGTATATTTTGCAGATACAAACACTGCACCCACAATTTCTTTAGGTAGCCGATGAATTTCCTGTGAGAATAACAGTCTTTCGTAAGCAAAATATGTATGCTCCAGACTAAAATCTCTCTGAGGTGTTTCAAATACAAATATTTGCTTTGTGCGGTTTTTATCCAGATTTCCATATCCAAATCGCTTTCAATGTTATAATTATAGATTATGGCACTCAAATAAATCAATTACCGTACGATACTTTTCTTTTCAAACGACCATTTTAGTGAGTAAAATACACGTTCGTACTGGATTCTATCTGATTCTACCAAAATAAAGTTATTAAAATGCAATTAAGCGTTCGAAGTACGTTTGCAATCGATGTTAATGACCCACGTTGACGCACGGATTTTCGCAAAATAAAGACTGCGTCTCGCAACATCCTACTCAATATGGAAATGCGGAGTTTTTATTCCTCTTCGCTTAATAACGTCACGTTGCATCAATCTGGATACGCTGGGATGGTCATTTTGTATCGTATTACGCTGGCCCCAACTTAACCACTTGGAAATGTGAAAAACTCACCATTCGTAATTATATTATCGTCTGCAACATTCGATAATCTCACCTCCGGTTATGCATTTTCATCAGAAATTTCGTCCGAAAGCATAAAACTGATTAATTAATTAATAATTAATCGCCGAACCTATGCCGGAAATGCCACTGTCAACCTACCGCTTTCTCGTATTATCTTCCAAATAATTATTTGAATTTAAATTTTTCAAGTAACAAATCGTTGAAAAAGTTTTAGATTCCTTACATAAATTGATAATAAAAACAGTATCGCAATAATTAAATGACGAAAAAAATAGTACATCCGACGATGGATGACATAACATATACGATCCACACCCCGTACCCTTAATAAATTCGTCACTGTAATCCGATTTATATAATGGATATTTATACCCATCGTTAACTAAAATTTCAATTTCAAATTCGGAATAAAAACTTTTCGAATGCGGCGCTTTCCGCATCGCGGATTCTCACGAAGGCGATCCCATCCGTCGGAAAGCCGTTTCTCGTCGCGAGAACGCGGAAAATTACCGTTTTTTCTCGAATATTCTGACAGTTTGACCTGATACGACTACTGTTGATCGCGTTGCTTTTTTCCCACCGTGGGGTAGAGAGCTTTTCGCGGGCCCGTACTCGCGCTTACGCCCGAGCCGACGGGACGAAATCTAAAAATCGCTTCAGGTTAGGCGAAGCTTCGAGGATGTCGCTCGCCGTACGAACCATTCGCGCGTCTCTTCCGAGAGGTCTAGATAGCGTTTAGCGATGCGTAACTTTCCCGAGAAAGGTCCTTTTCACCGACCTCGCGTCTCTCTCGTCATCATTACCGATCGCATTTCTAACCGAGGACGGTCTTAGAGGCGTAGGAGCGGCGACTTCAGACATTATATATATAAAACGGTAGGGGGTCAAAACGATATAACAGATGTTATTTTTCAAAAATATTTCCGAATATATATGGCGATCGATAAGTAATTAACCATGCAAACTACTTTATTATTCTCGCCATGCTGATGCGCCTTCCACAACCCAGGATTTCCCGGCAGGGCAATATACGTGTACAATGCGGTCATATAGGCATCCTGCAAGAGCGAACCTTTTCTCACCTGAAAACACCAGCATGCAGTCAACACCTTCACTGGATAAACAGTTAACCTGGGAAAAGCAACTCAAGGAAGACGCGAGGAAGGTAACCATAGCAAGAAATATCCTGTACCCTCAGAAGGCGCAGCACGGTAGATTTACGCAAAAAGATGGCTAATCTACATTTGTGGTGCACGGCAGCCAACCGTTTCAAGAAACTGGGGCACTGCAAAACAGGATTTTAAGAAATGTTGTCGTTGCACCGCAGTATATGCGCAATGTGCAATTACGCGAAGTCTTGTAAAATTCACCACTCCGTGCACACCTTAAGGAACTAGCGAGGAAGGCGTATGAAAGGGCAAGGGACGAACCTACAGATCGACCGCCGGCGCCGAGAACACCTGTGAAATGAGTCGATGAGATTCTCCGCGACCCCGAGGATTAGTATTGTGGTTAATGCCGCAGTGCACATGGAACTAGAAATCACCATTAATAGATTTCACTGCGAGAAGAAAACTTTTTCTTTTTCCTTTTTAATTACCAGCAGCAGGAATGGAGCTGCAAATTGGAGAATAAAGGGAACATAGGCACTTGTCTGCCCTAGAAAGAGACGGAAGATTTTGTTTTTCTCTACTTAGAACTTTTCTTCACCGAGAAAAAAATCCAAATGACGAATAATTGCCGAGAGCAATGTTGAACAGTACGATAACATCAGAGGTAGACCATTGCAAAACACGATAATTTGTATTCCTTTTGCGTGTATCTACAGGTGTTTTGGTTTTGTCGATCAACATCAAAGAAAGAAATACAACCACTGCTTCACTTCCGTCTGATTAAATGAAACTGTATGTAGTGTGACTGGAGTAAATAAGATATAATATTTATCTGATTAGCGGAAAATTCAATTGTCGATTGAATTTTAGACTTATTTCATTTGAACTTTAATATTACATTAGCTTAGTAGCTACGTTTTATGTAGCTAAAAACAGTAGATAAATTTCGAAAGCCCGTTAAACAAATGTAACAACATTTAGAAGGATAAGTATTTCTTGACTGCAACTGGTATATAATATACGACTATAGTTAAACCATGCCTGTTTTAAATTGAAAAATCTGCAAGAATAGATCTTTTCAAATATCTCGAAAAATTGTAAGTAATTATAATTTTTCATTCATCATTGATCCATAACGATGCATGGCAAAATATATTTTAGGAAAAAAAGGTATCGTCAACAAATTTTTCTGGTTTGACCTTTATATTATAATGCAGAGTCCGACGAAATGAATCCACAAGATTACTATCAATAACCAGTGAAGAAGCGGTGGACACAACGACAGAGAAACTGAGTTGAGTACCAGCACAACATAAAGTAATTCGGAAAGATATTTGATTCCCGTTTAACTGTTTAATTGCTGCATATCCGTAGAATTTTCCTTCGACAAAAAAGATCATTGTAAACATGATAGTATCAACATGGTGTCGTAGACAAAGTGCACAACCTTGTAGATGGGCGAGTAAAAAATATCCAAACATTTCAATAACGATTTTAAGCGAATTTTAGTCGCTAAAATGGTCGTTTGAAAAGAAAAGTATCCTGCAGTAATTGGTTCACTTGAGTACCATAACCTACAATTATGACATTGAAAACGATTTGGATATGAAAATCTGTATGAAAACCGCATAAGGCAAATATGTGTATTTGAAGCACCTCGGAGAGATTGCAGACAGGAGCATACATATCTTGGTGTCTGATGACAGGGAATAGCTTAGGTTCGCAGCTAAATAGTATTAGATAATCACGAATTTATTTGAGTGTGGAAGCATTAAATCTTCTTGGCAATGGGAATTTTTTCAAGAATACGATTTCAACTAATCAAAAATTATGGATAAATGAAGTTTTGGAAAACGCATTGAGTAATGTTTTTAAAATGCTTAATATTGGGCATAGTAACATTATTAAATATATCACAGTCGACCATTTGAGTACTAGATGGCGCTTTCGCAGTGTTCGGATTTGAATGAAAATCTCTTGGGTTGTGTAAACTGCGCCTGGTTTCTGTAACTGTTTATTGCCAAACCTTTAGGGTTTGGGTTTTCATTTAGTATATCCAATAATCACTATGAAGTTATTATACCCATCAAAAATGTTAAATGGTTTGTAACAACTGTATTGTCTACTTGGACAAGCACATAAAACCTTTTAAAACCAATTTAAAGAATGTAAAGTGCAAATTATCCATCAATTAGATGAATGTAAAATATTACTGCCACAAAAATCCGTTGTAACGAAGTTGGAGGTTATGCCGATATTGCATAGGATGTAATAATTATTAAACCGAAAACAGAATAAACACAAATAGTAAAACAAAGATGAAGTGCAAAAGAATCTAAAGATTTCTTGGAAGGCAATATAGTCGGATTCAAAGCAATGAAGCATGGTGGGGTAATAATTAGATGTAGGAATAAGGAAGAATAGGAAATGTAGCAGAGAACATTTTTAAAAAGGGATATAATATGCAAATGCTCAAACTTAAGAATCTATGTATTAAGCAATTATTTCGGGACCGGCGGAATCTTAGATACTGTTTTAATGTACTAACGTAAAACATACAGAGTGTTAGAAACAACTACACGAAGCTGGAAATAATGCTAGGGAACAATCTTTACAGCTTTATGTGTTTGTCAGAACATTGGGTAAAATTCAACGAAAAAGATTCATTAACACTTGAAAATTATATTGTAGCTGTATATTGTAGAAAATCTACGAAAGGTGGTGGCGGTGCAGTAATTGACTTATGCAGTGTTGAATTTTATCTAAATGGTTGTAACTTTAAATCAATGGCCGTATACAGATTCTCGTTGGATATCAATCTTGGAGAATTTTAATGTTAAAATGAAAAAACGAATGTAATCTTGGTAACCGGTGTGAACGGCAGCCTAAGATAGCAGCCAATTTTTACGGAAACACCCGATCGTCCAGTGACGTCCGTAATAGCGGTATAATTTAAGATACATCCCTATAATTCTTTACAAACAACTAAACAATAAATGGCATTTAAGATTGCATTGGAACGAAGGTGCCCCCTGTACACCTTGAAAATCCCTAATTGTATATAATAGCATGCTAGGCGCCAAGATGTAAGAAAATCCCATATGCGAAGATATATCTTCGGTGTTATTCGTGGGACCAGAAAGCGCTTTGGCAGTGGTATTTCTAGACCTATAATAACTATACTCCGCCAAATATTGTTAACTTGCCGAGGGGTCCTAGGGTGTGAAATTTAATAAAATCGACAATACAAAAAATATATCCCTCATGTTATTCGTCGGACCATAATGCGCTTTGGTAGTGGTATTTGTAGGCCTATAGGGAGTATATTCCGCTAAATATTATTAACTTGCCGAGGGTCCCAGGGTGTGAAATTTAATAAAA
>LR737399.1:0-153723 GCA_902655005.2 Marronus borbonicus | reverse complement strand
AATATTATTAACTTGCCGAGGGTCCCAGGGTGTGAAATTTAATAAAATCGACAATATAAAAAATATATCTCCGACATTATTCGCCGGACTATAATGCGCTTTGGTAGTGGTATTTCTAGGCTTATAGGGAGTATATTCCACCAGATGTTGTTAACTTGCCGAAGATCCCAGAGTGTGAAATTTAATGAAATCGACAATGCAAACAATATATCTCCGATATTATTCATCGGACCATAATGCGCTTTGGCAGTGGTATTTCTAGGCCTGTAGGCAGTATATTCCGCCGAATATTATTAACTTGCCGAACATCCCAGGGTGTGAAATTTAATAAAATCGACAATACAAAAAATATATCTCCGATATTATTTGTTGGGCCATAATGCGCTTTGGCAGTGGTACTTCTAGGTCTATAGGGAGTATATTCCGTCGAATATTATTAACTTGCCGAGGGTCCCAGGGTGTGAAATTTGATAAAATCGATGTTTTATGTTAAATCCAATTACAATTATTGTTAGAGCAACTACATATTTTATTGGACTAGATAGACATATTGTGTTTGATATAATTTGTTTTTAAGATTACTATGATATTTGTAGGTTGCAGAATATGTGTTCGTGTTATTATTTAAAGTTAGGTGTTGAGGTTGCCCAGTGCGCCTATCTGTCAAATAGCTCCGAAACTGATACCTTAGGACAGCCCAAAATTATTTTCGGTTAATTCATATAGTCGTATTAGGTCACATGGTTTACTCCCTTTCCGTTTCCAGTAAATGCACTAACAACATTGAAGTATTTTGTTGCGACAATACTGCAAGTTTCTGGAAATATTTATATATATATATATATATATATATATATATATATCAACGCTCATCAAATTGGTAATGTTTTTTACTTATTAAATAAACAAATAAAAAAGAAAACAAATAGTTACCAATTGCATGTTGGAGACTAATTAATTCCGTTCTTTACGGCAAAGGGTAGTAACAAAGCTATGAAATACTTTATACGTACCGTTTCCACACTAACCGCTACAAAGGCTATGATAAATTTTAAGCTTATATACTCTGTTCAGCCGTCACCACACGTAAGTTCACACGTAATATTCTTCTGTAAAAATTGAAAATAACTTAGTTATGCGGAATATCACTAGCGCAACAAGAGCTTTAAATAAAAAACTTCCATAAAAGTCTCTGTCTAATTTTTAGAAGAAGTGTGTATATTTTAAACAGAAATACATAGGCAGCGGATTGATCTACAAATATCAATTCGAAAACGTATTATGATCTGAATATCGCTGGATATATTCTTTGCATACTCGATTTTATTAAATTTCACCCCCTGGAACCCTCGGTAAGGTAACAATATTTGGAGGAATATACTCCCCATAGGCCTAGAAATATAACTGCCAAACCGCATTGTGGTCTGACGAATAATATCGGAAATGTATTTTTTGTATTGTCGATTTTATTAAATTTCACACCCTGGGATCCTCGGCAAGTTAGCAATATTTGGTGGAATATACTCCCTATTGGCCTAGAAATACCACCGCCATAGCGCATTATGGTCCGACGAATAATATCTGAGATACATTTTTTTGTATTGTCGATTTTATTAAATTTCAGACCCTGGGATCTTCCGCAAGTTAATAATATTTGGCGGAATATACTCCTTATAGGCCTAGAAATACCACTACCAAAGCGCATTCTGGTCCCACGCTACCGCTATTACGGACGTCACTGGACGATCGGGTGTTTCCATAAAAATTGGCTGCTATCTTAGGTTGCTGTTTTCACCCGGTATCTTGATAGAAGGTAAATATTAACATATTACATCATTCCAAAGAATAACAACATTTAGGATTGGGGATGAATACTAATGCTGATGAATCCACTAGAATTACACATGGTAGTACTTCATGTATCGACTATATGTTGCAACTTTCCTGATGTAAAATGTAGTGTTGATCATAATGGATTGTCGGATTGTTCGTGAGTATTTGCAAACGTGATTGATGCCAAGAATACCGCGAAGTCGTTTAAAATACTTGCGTTTGTAAGGAAATTCATTGACGCAATATTCCAATACTTTCATCATCTGCTATCACATGAGGACTGGATCGATATTTATTAAACTCTTAGTACCGAACAAAGTTTCACTTGCCTTACGTTATTTAAGGTTTATAGCAGTTCGAGAAAGCATTAGATTAGAACCGTAATTTATAAATCCTTCAAATCAATGAAATAAGTATAAATACAAACAATATAAAATAATTACAGATCAGTGATTAAATCTACGAAACAACTATACTACAATGATAGGTATCAGGCTGCTCCTAACAATAGTAAAACTGCCTGGAATATTATGAATGAAAACCTATCATCGAGTAAACATTTAAGAGAGGATTTGTAGCAATGCGACTTTGAGATGAAGCCATAAGGAGTCTAAATGATACTGCAGACGGTATTAATACATTCTTCGGTATATGAGAGTATAATAATAACATAAAATGCGTTTTCATGTATTTTGATGAAAGCCAGAGTTATACTGATATTTAAGGAGAGTGATATTCAGAGCTACACAAAATCATCGTCCAATTTCTGTATTGTCAGCGATCTCAAAAGTACTGGAGAAGGTGATGTATGGCAAACTCATTTGCTTTTTAAATAAATATGATGTATTGTCTACAGCTTAACATGGCTTCACGAAGAAGTAGAATATAAATATTATTATTGTTATTACTCTTTAAATTTAATTTTTGTAAAACCTTATTATTTGCAATTTATATTGCCGGAAGAGTGCCTGGGGTACGGTCTCGGACCTAGGCACAGTGATGATTAATTTTTTGTTTAGAAAATAAGTTTTTAGTATTTATAACCGTACAGATTTTGCTGCCCAGCGTTTAGGTAGTTTAAATTTTTGATAATTTCTAAATAAGCATACAAAGATCAACGTAAGTGGTAAAATCCCGAGAAATACAGCTAGCAGCGGCGATGCTGCTAACATTAGTGAAGAATTTAATTATTTTACAAAATCTATCGAGGGCAATGTAGAGAAAGTATTCGGCAAATTCAGATTCAGTGAAAAATTTGATGACATGTGGAAAATGTGCTGGTAAATACCATCCAGGTGCATATTACTACCTTTGTAGATTTCAATGGTAAAATTTATCGTTGTAGAACAACTCCGATCAATGCTCTAGCAACGTAAAGGATAAGGTGTAAGTGAATTGAAAGACTGTATAAGCAAACTGAATACGGACAAGCTGGAACGGCTACCTCTCGAAATAAGCAAAATGCAAGAGTCATCATCACACCAAATATAGGGAAAACAAACATGTGAGCAATAGTAACAGTAACGAAAATAGAGATGGAAGCATTATTAACGCAAACATTCTCGAAAACTAAATTCAATAAATTATTAAGTAATAATGAAGCGACTTGAGCAAATCAAAACAAAAGCTTAATCAAAGTGAATTTCGTCACGAATGATCAAATACCAACATTAAATTTGATGTGATTAATAGCACCAACAACCGTGTTTACACAAACCGATACTCCCAGTAGAGCCAATATGAAACCAGATGAACCGAATAACCGTAGTGATTGGCAACCAAATATGTAACCCTTGTCGGGAGATAACGGACTGGATATCCAAAAAGAACGACGCAAATAATGAGGAAAATTGCATTTTTGTACAAAATAAAAGGCACTGTGAGAAGAATTTCCTAGCAGTGTGCCGTCATTGCTAGTGCCTGTACTTTGCTTCACAAAATCTACCCGAATACCCAATCTAT
The DNA here is from genome assembly GCA_902655005.2 of Marronus borbonicus. Taxonomy (NCBI): domain Eukaryota; kingdom Metazoa; phylum Arthropoda; class Insecta; order Coleoptera; family Scarabaeidae; genus Marronus; species Marronus borbonicus. The sequence continues at coordinate 149,928 of LR737399.1, read as the reverse complement.
TCCTGAACTCCTCCTGGATCCTCTTTTTTGTATTATCTCTAATTTGTTTTTCTTCTAAGGTAGCAGCCGACCATTTTTTAAATGGTATTCTGTAAGCAATATGTAAAAGACATTCCATAAATTTTATGCGTGCGTGTAATGTTGAAAGACCTAGGTGAAGATTTCGTTGCAATAGAGGTTTTCGACTAATGATATTCAAATTGTTCATTTCTTTCGGTGTAGCTGTACATATGTAACATATTAATGGCAAAGATGTGCCAGTTACAGCTTGTGCTACTTTCGCATCATGCATTGTAAAATACATACGTGACTTTAAATTGGTGTTGGTCAATTGTGACTTCCATAGCATTAAGCCGCTGAGTTTGGTCTTCGGTTGCTGTAACCTCGGCAACTGTTACTTCCTGGGTCTCTTTTGCAAGTTCGAACTTTATTTTTCGACAGTATCGTGTGGACGAAGGCCCAGAATTGCTCCAAAAAAGTACGCTTTTCTTCTCATTTGTAAATCATTTGCAATGGTACCAGGGAAACCATAAACAAATTAGCATCTCTTATGTCGGCGTCACTACCGAAATACTGTTTATATTCGCTTTGGCTGGATGTACCATTACATTTCCATTTATAAATCAGTGTCAAATCGGTCCCTGTATTTTCATGGATCTCTTCCAATTTACTTCTTAACAGTCGTTTGGCTGTATGATCCAACATAGCTTGCAGATGTATGGTGGCACCTTTTTCTGTGGCTCTTATCTCAGTTGAGTAACATGATTTTTTAGTATCTAGAACCTTACTGTAGGAATGAAGCACATTACATCTGATTTCCTTTAATACTACTCTTATACGTTCATATTAATATTTTGTCAATTGCAAGTCCATTAGTAATGCCAAGGCTTCTTCACTCGACAAAACAGAGGGCTTCTCTTCAGTTGTTTCCGTCTGTCTGGCTGCAGCTTGTGCTATTCTTTCTTCATCTTCTGTATCACACAATTGATGAACCCTATATCGCTTTGCCCGTTCACTGCAATCAACAAACAGTTTTTTTGGACTCCTCTTCGCTTTTCAATGTTGTGGGTATAGTTTCCGTTTCTTCTTAAACCTCCACTTTAAATACACTTTCCAACCAATTAAAATTATGTTCAAAAAATGTTTGTTTTTTGCGATGAGCCTTTTGCCATCTTTCATTAAAGCGCGGCAAAAATGTCTGAAAATTTCCTCATGAAAACTGCCGCCTGCTCTTCTGTTAAGTGTTTGGGTGAACACTGAATACTTTGACATAAGGTATCAACATTGCGATCACACTCAATAAAACTTTCTCACAATTCCTTAAAAAAATCGAAATGACTACCATATTAATTTCGCTAACTTAAAAATACACTGTACCACTTAATGCTCTAAGCTTCGGTAGACAATAAATTAGAGTGCTGTGGTTGCATTTAAATTTATACGTAGGCCTAATCTTTATTTAACATTGTAAATATTACATATTTCTAGACTTTAACCCTTCTTAATTGACATCAGTAGCTCAAACCTTGTTTAATGTTTAGTCGGAGATGCAATTATTAGATTATCCCATCCAAACATAATGTTGGGTGTTAATTGCAGATTTATTAAGTAGTATGATACAATTATTGGTATATAGTACAAATTTAGTGTAGTTACTTATAATCTTATCAACAATTGTACAATTACCGACTTCCATTAAACAATAATAATATATTAAGCACTTTCTCCGCAAAATAAACAATTTAATTGTGACCTTTCGGTTTTTCCTTGAATTTGAATTACAAGAAGTAAATATTGTAGTAATAATATTTCTTAGCATTTAAAAGATTTTTATTTAATATAGCCCGTTTACAAACCCTACAAATAACAATACGTTATCTTAGTGCTGGGCTATTTTCTCATTTAAATAAGCTTTTCTCAAACAACCGCAAAAAAACCGCAGCTGAAATTGGAAGGGTTATTTATGGACGATTTACAGATATCATTGATACTAAAACCCTTACTGAAGTTTTGCGTAGAGCAAGCAATGCATTTTTCTAAATTGTCTGCAATAACACAAAATTGAGGGGGTATTTTCAAATGATTTTTTTTCGTTGTGCGCCTTGGCAATAGCAGTCAAAGTCATAAAAGACGAGAATTTATACAACTTCTATAGAGCTATGAAACAATAATACATATAAAAGATAGGTAATTCAAAAAAAGCGCAATACGCAAGGTATACCTCAAACGTAATTCAAAATAAAGAACCTATAATCCAGAAGCCAATAATTTAGATGTACACGATTTTAAAAACCACTTTTCTAGTTGCACAGCAGTTGAGCCTCAGGGACTCGAAACAAGGGACCATCTAACATTTCCAACAAAGACCATTCCTGCTCATTGTTTACACCTATGACTTGACTGGCGGTTTGTCGTATGTGGAAATGTGCATGTATGTGGATGGTACGTTCATACATGTGAGGTAGAAGACGGTATGTTGTAGAGTGGTGTAGTGGTAATCATTTAACTATGAATTCAATCAAATTTTTGGGTCCTAGAGATCGATTAGCAATGTTTCTGGATTTGCATATAGACTGAAATGGAAATGTCAAATAAATGAATTATGTAAGTTAACATCTGCTAGATTCACAATAAGAAGAATGAAATAAACAAGTACTTACCGGTTCCCTCCAGAAAGGAGCGATTCTTACACTTCTGGAGCTATAACAGAGAGACAGTTGCAGAGGGCACAAAATAGGTGCTTGCTCACAGTTATAAATTTAAAATAAATGGTAATTCACACACATACAGAACGAGAACGAAACAACAGTTACAAATACCCTTTCATTGGCTACCATCAACACAAACCGGTGTCGATTACTAGAGATAGCTGATTTTAAATAAGTTACCTTTTCGAACTATTGTGTCTTCTAAGAGAAAGATTATTAATGCATCCGAATCAGCTGTTAACTGTCAATGTGTTCTATAACATAGGTGAAATATTAATCATGATTTTATTACTTCCTGGTAGTCTTATGTAAACGATTTTAACTCAACTTTTAGTACGTGGGTATCACCTTGCCTCTTTGGTTCAAATCGCTGTTGAATGAAGACATACTTGTTTAAAGTTGCTTTTACATAGGATAGCGCGAAATTAGTGTGAGAATTTGAAAACTAGACCAATGATTTGCTTTGTTATACCCTAACCCAAATCTGTTGTTACTAATAACTGCATTTGCAATGTATGGAAATACACTGAGACGTTACGTGGTATGTTTATTAACAGTTTCCACAATAATCAAAATCTTTTCTTTTGGTGATCGAAACGAATAGATATTTAAACAATTTTTAATGTTTACAAAAAGTACTTTACTTTGATTTTAAAAATCAAATTTCCTTTAACAACATTTTGAATTTTTAGATAAAAACCTGATGCTATCCTTAATCGACAGCTAATATTTTTGAACAAATTCGACTAACCCAAATTTATAATTTGATTTTAAATTGAATTTTCTTTTGACTAAACAGGAAGTGTTGTATCTGCAGATTGACGTTTTTCAAAGAATTGAAGTATTTCAGTGTCCGTTCTTGAAGCTACACCCGATTGTAGAAAGGCATATTTGCTGCTTCTCTGGCCAGCTTGTCTATCTTTTCATTACCTTCGATCCCTTGATGGCTTGGGATCCACCGCAAAGTAACGTGGTTTTTCTGCTCCAATTACCTTGAATTGTGTATAAATTCGTGAATCAGACCAGATTCGTATGAGTATGCTTTGACAGCCTTTAGAACTGCCTGACTGTCATTGAATATAGTTATGGTTACGCCTCATATCTCTATCTCGAGGTTGTTTATGACGCACAAGTTTTGCTTTGAGGCTGATCGGATGCCCACGCAATGATCACCTTATAAAGGTGATCAAAAGTATATTGCATAGGGATCGTGTCTTTTGCAATGTGCATCAGATAATTCATGTTGGATTTTCAAGGATCCTGAGGTCCCCTTTAAGATCCCCAGGCTGCAGTTCCTTCATTCTACAAAGAGTGAGGGCACTCGATATAGCCTTTTTCTAAATGTGGATGTGAAGCGGTGTTAATCCCAGCAGGAGTTCCAGCGCTGCTGTGGGACACGTATGCGTCACACCTGTGATGTTGAGACAAGTAAGCCCCTGTTGTTGAAGCTGCTGTTGCGCTGTTTCTGAGTTGCTTTTGGCCACCAAACCAAAGAGGCGTAGGTGATCATGGGTCTAATTATTGCTGTATATGACCAAGTTCATTTGAGTCACTTGTTAATGTTATAAACATTCAAAATGTTTATAACATTAACAAGTGGTCTTGTTAGTATACGGCGAAATATTTTTTTTATTCTTTTAACAAAATGCAAGGATTGAAGTATATTTGTTCATTTAATGCATGCACCGACAAAACAACAACAAAAAATTATAATGGAAACGTGTATTAACGCCTGTTGTTCTTTCACCAAAAAACTTTAGTAATTAATATTATTGCATAACATTAGCAATTTTGGTACTATTTTCGTTTTACAACGATAGACGAGTGTTTCGAATACGAAACCTGCACGTACCGCCGATTCATGTCGCGGGGAGTACGTCTTCGCGCGGATACCTGTACCAGCACTTTCGATAACTACACTGCCGGCGACTTTGCACACCATCGTGAAGCTTTCTTTCCCAGGCGAAATTCATTGAAATACCATCGGATTTGCGGCCGCGAACCTCCTAACCGGACGGACCCGTACTCTACTCGTACGTCAGTCTTATTCGCGACAGAACATGAGCAAGCAAGGTGGTCCACCCCACGTACCTGCGGCGGATAGCCTCGTAGTGTAATCAGCGTCAGCCGGCCAAAGTAATAATAACCCGACGACAGCATCGGAACCGATACGTTCACGGGATAGTTCAAAGGAATATTCCTCCACCGCGCTATTACATTACATTTATACGTAACGATAATACGACGCACTTGCGGAGGTTCAGTTCGAATGGGTTGTCCGGTAATAAACTCGGTACACATAAACGTGGTGTTTCTATGCTTCGAAGAAGAAGCACGGGGAAACGTTAATGATCCTTCCGCAGGTTCGCCTACGGAAACCTTGTTACGACTTTTACTTCCTCTAAATGATCAAGTTTGGTCATCTTCCTAGCAACATCGGCGACGTAGTAACTTAACGCAACCTCGCACCGGTCCGAAAACCTCACTAAATCATTAAATCGGTAGTAGCGACGGGTGGTGTGTACAAAGTACAGGGACGTAATGAACGCTAGCTTATGACTCGCGCTTACTGGGAATTCCTCGTTCATGGGGAACAATTGCGAGCCTCAATCCCTAGCGCGAAGGAGGTTCAGCGGGTTACCCGGACCGCTCGGCCAGGGAAGACACGCTGATTCCTTCAGTGTAACGCGCATGCGGCCCAGAACATCTAAGGGCATCACAGACCTGTTATTGCTCAATCTCGTGCGGCTAGATGCCGCCTGTCCCTCTAAGTACTTTCAAGGATAATAATATATAATAATTTCTAAAACATATACTCTTGCGTCTGTGCGCAGAACCAACAGCCTGCTTAATTTTATACCTCTTATTCAAAAAATCTGGGTGTCTACAGATATAGAAGGTGTAATAATAATTAATAATAATCAATGTATGTTTCAGATGTGAAAGCAGCACAACGATTTGAACAGCAACCTGTGTACACGGAAGTAAATCCTGGACAAGACGCGCTTCTTGTTTGTAAAGTGTTTAGTAAAAGAGGTATCTGTTCATGGCAAAAAGATCACAAGGTAAGTACACTCACATCACCCCAAAATTAATATAGAATACGGTAATTCTAAACATTGTTAATGGTAACGTTTTGTGCTGAATTATGCCGTAAACTTTTTACTTTGAGCTCCGTTCTTGAGATATTTAAGAACGGATATATGTAGGGGAGTAAGGGTTTGTAGAAGCCCCTATTTAGTCACAGCACTAATTTTTAGACTTTTAATAATTTAATAATGACAATGTTTTGTATTGATTTGCGACGTCATGCCTTCGAGATAATTGAGATTGCAAAAATTTTTTGATTTTTAGAAATTGAATTATTTTGTCCTTGTTCTGTATTGATCTAAGGCGTATAAATTTCGACCCTTATTTAGCCACTATGTTCCACTATGTGCCACTTATGTTCAGATTTTTTAAAATTTGATAGTAACTACGTTTTGCATTGATTTGTGCCGCAACCACTACACAATTTTTCCGTTTTTGAAAACTTGATATTGGCAATTTTTTGTACTCACTCTGTGCTGATTAATGCCGTAACTTTCAGTTTGCGTTCATCCCATCTTTGGCAGACGTACGAATAGGGAAAATTGTAAGTGGTGCGTTTGTATTATAATTAATTACACAGACCAATAAAAAATGTTTTTTCTTCGATTGCCAAATATGTTTATACAATTTCATATTACATTTGAAGCAAGGAATTTAGAAACAATTTACATTTCTACTAATTATCTCTAGTTTTTGAAATAATATATAACAACTAAGTTTTCATTTTATTCTAGTTAGAACGGCATTTTTTCAAAGGTTGCGTTGTTTCCGATAATTGTAATTCTTATATCACGATTACTGATGTTGAAGCTTCTGTTTAGTGCCCTTTTATTGCTGTAGTTAAGAACTTCTTGGGTAACAATAAGGCAGAACATTATGAAGAATTCGTACGAAATGTGATGATTAATTTGAAAAGAATGGGTGCTAATATAAGCATTAAATTCCACTTTCTGCATAACCACTTGGACGGATTTTCGGAAGACCTCGGAGAATTTAGTGAAGAACAAGGCGAGCGATTCCATCAAACATAAAGTCAATTGAGCAAATCAAAGAAGGTGAGATACACACATGATGGCAGACTATTGTTGGAACCTAGAACGTGATTGTGTTCTAATACAATAGAAAATCATACAGATGGCATTTCGTAATGATATGTTTTTTTTTACTAGAAATGTAGTTTTTAGTTTTATATTCATTTTATTTTGTATAATTATACATAATTATTTTGTATAATTATAATTTGAGGTATTTTTCTTCATACATTTTCAAAAAAGGTATTCTCATAAAATCTAGAACCAGTAGTAACAACACTAAATTACCCTGAAACTGCACTAATAACGGAAATAATAAAATCACTGTTGGCCAGTATAATTATTCAACTGCCATCGCAACAAATTTTTCGGATTTATAAAGTTTGATAATATCAATATTTCGTGATCATTTTGTACTGATGCTACTACTGTGTTATAATTAATTAATTAATTAATTAATTTCATATTGTGTTTATCCTTTCTTCGAGTATAGCTGCTGGCAACCCTCATTCGAAAATGGAGCAAGTATAAAACGATTTTTTGCCCGAACAAATCAGCACAAAACGTTACCAGTATCAAACAATGGAAAATTGGCATATCAACTGTTTTGGTTAATAATAACTACCTTTGTTTTTGTTTTGAATTCTCTTTTATTTGATTCTTCTTACGTACATCTCGTAAACATTGTTTATCTTGTAATGTCTAACCTAGTGCCTACTAGTAATGCCTGTTGCTAACTTCTCGATCTTTGTGTTACCAACTTATAAATAATAACTATACACTACACGCCCCCCTTTTTTATAGAACGCTAGAATATAAGTACCTAAATGATTTTCTTATTTCTCGTCAATGTCGAGTCCTAACGCGTTCTTGTTGAGGTGTACAACGATTCTTTTTATCTTCTGTATTTTATTCAACCTTGTCTCCTAATTGATCTTGTTTACCATTGTCATATTTTCTAAGGGTTGTACTATTGTGAAACGGTTTAGTTTTCTTTGAATATTTAATGTTCATTTTTACTATGTAACCATTAATGTTCTTGGTTAAGTAAGATCTAGGTCCGTCGAGTTTCCTTATAATAGCTTTTTTCCATATTTTCTTTTTTAAATCCCAAGTTAACACCTTTTCATTTTTCGTAAATGTTATCTGTTTTCTATTAGCCGTACGATTATAGTAATATTCTTGCTTCTGTTTATTTACTTCCATGTTGTCTTTGAGAGTCACTATTTTAGGAATTAATAGTTTATTATGGATGGGTACTTTTGTTCTAATCTCATTAACAGTTCCGCTGGCGATGCTCTTAAATTCGTGCGGTGCAGTAATTTAGCAGGTACAGATGGTAATGGTTTTCTTCATCATGCCTACCCCCTTTTCAGCTAGTCCATTGCTTTGGCTGCAATGTGGACTACTAGTAATAATTTTGAAAGTTCCGCTCTTTTGAAAATTGTTTACAGTCAATACTATCAAAAGGTATATTGTCTGAATATACACTTGAGGGATACCTAGTTCGCTGAATATCCCTTTTAATGTGTTGATTACAGATGCTTGTCTTGTCATTCATTTTTTTTTCACTTTCAACCACCTGAAGAAGTAATCAACTAAAACAAGATAATTTTTATTTTCATGCTGTGCTATATCAATTCCTACTTCTTGAAATGGGTAAACTGGGCTTTCTCATTACTTTGTGGAATCTCTCTTGTTGAAGTTACTAAATCTGTTACGTACGTTACAATTTGGGATTGTATTTCCACATATTTCCCTTAGTAATAGTAATAGTAATAGTAATTTATTTCTCTTTTGAAGTACTTTCTTATCACTTTTGATCCTATTAAGACTGCGCTATGTTTTAGTTAATAATAACTACTTTTTTTATTTGTTTTTGATTTTCTTTTATTTGGTTATTCTTACGTACATTTTGTAAACATTGTTTTTCTTCTAATGTCTAATCTAGTGATTACTAATAACTAATAATGCCTACTGCTAACTTCTCGATCTGCGTGTTACTAACTTATAAATAATAAGTATACTACAGCAGCTGCTAAACATATGTTTGCCGACAGCTTTCATTCTCGTATATCTTGCTTGATTATTTTGAGAGTACGATGAGTATGTATATCCTACAACCGTTCATTGATAAACCATTAGCAGGACGAAATATTTTACATTCCTGTGGTTTAATGGACCTACTATATTAATTCTGCTTTGGTTCCAGTTATACATATATATACTATATGTATACTTATTTATACTAATAGTTATCGCATAGGTCTTACCACTGTAGTGTATCTACACGTACAGCTAGTACGTCAATGTGTATGCTTGCCCAACTATTCTGCGAGTGGTCATTAACTTTCTTTTACATTTCTCGATAATATTTTCAAGATGAGGATTCCATGTTCTAAGAACTTAGCCTGTCGACTGATCTGTATTGTTCTGTATTCGTCCGTTACCATGTCTCAACAAAAGGGGTGATAATCCCATCCCCGTGAGCAACTTCTAACCGCTGACGCCTGCATGGTATCATCTGCCAATATTACTTCTACTGATTTACTGTGGAGAATAGCTGTAGTCAGCATTTTCTTCTCCCTGGCTGCTTGTAGCTTATGATAATAATTCAAATGAGATGTTATCAAAAGCACTATCTATGTCAAGAAATGCAACTAATGCAGTTTTTTAATTGATTAGAGATTCTTCCCTTTGTGGCACAAATTGGTGCGAGGCACTTTCGGGTTGATTTACTTGCGTGATACGTATGTAGATTGAGATGCAAAGATCGTTCCATTACAAAGATTTTCCTGAGATAGTTTTCAAGCAATTTTTCTATGGATTTCAAAGGTTTCGAGCGTTGAAAAACCTTTTCCATCTCCGTTGGCCCAAGGAACTGGGTGGGGATACAGACAACTACATTTGTGGTTTCGACGATTTCTCGTAACTGGACTGGACTGCGCCTTCCCACATTTTGAGTTTGGGTATCTAGCTACCAATGAATACTAAGGAGTGCCCCAAACCGCCTAGCAAGGATGTTTGTGAGTAAGTCAGGTGAACTTATCCCACCATGTATATGAGAATGTAAACTAAACACTCAAACGATTCTCATACTTGAGAATACAATGAATGATATACCTGAATCATTTCGACGACTCAGAAGTGAAGTATTAGAGTTGCTCCCTGACGAACAACTCGGTTTAAGAAGGGAAAGTTCACTGACTCTCAGTTGTTAAGATTAGTAGTAGACACCCATAATGCTTTTGAGCGGAGGGAGACTGTTGGAACTCATACATACAAGGTGTTCTTTTTAAAATAAAGAGTTAACGTTACTCCTAGTGGCATCGAAAACGTAATCGAACTGCCGATAATGCCAAAAGTAAGCCTATAAGAAATATAAATTTACCTTTTTTTTTTAGTACCAGCAACTGGTGGAAAATAACTTGAATATTTTATTTTAAATTACGGTAACTGCTGTTCTTACATTGAACGACATCGGCTCTGTTCCCTACGAATCTCTTATTGGTTGATAAACCATCAATATTTTATGTTTGACTATAATGATTGCGCGCTGTACAAAATACATTATCAGTTCCATTTCTATGTTAAAAAGTAATATAAATATTTTGCTTGTATATGACTCTCACTAGTATATATGTACTTCTAAAAAAATTACTAACATTTAATTATTTAACCTGAATCATTTCAGTTTTAGTCGTAAGATTGAAGTAAATGAATTAAACCATTGAGCACGAATTCATCTCTCAGTTGTTGCGATGTTCTACATTCACAGCTTTATTCCTACAACCGAGCTATCATACAAACGAAAAAATATTACCTAGTAGTGCTAAAAAAAGGGTTTCGATATATAGAAAACCATGCTACATATTACATTTGAATTCCGATGCGGATGCACTTTTTTTCTCAATAAATTTTACAGTTTTCATATTTTTATTAATACCCTGTAAATAGTTGTGCACCTAGACAACTCATTCACTGTGTTCAAATTTACTAAATAACACCTTGTTGAGTAATTCTTTAAAGGCGCTAGGAAGTTGTTTTGAGGACAGAAATTATTCACAATGTAGTTACTATTGGGAAAACTTATACATTTTGAATTATATGTTTCTTTGCAATTCTAGTTTGAATAATTTTCTTCTATTTTCAGCCATTAGGCATGTACATTGGTAAATATGATTGGTTGGCATCACAAGAGACCGGCGATTGCTCCATTTGGATAAGGTCGGCCGAAATAGATTTCGATGATGGTTCTTGGGAATGTCAGGTCACTGCTAGCGATTTCCACACCGAGGACGCTCTCTCCAGCTTTCCCGTTAGATTAGTTGTTAGAGGTAAGTTTCACTCGAAAGTTACTGGAAGCATCCTTGAATGTTATATAGGCAATATGAAGTCAAGCCAAACATTCTTATCATTTTTAATGTATTTGTTTTTATAGTAGGAGCGAGGTTATAGAAGTACTGTTAACACTGAACAATCACGAAATTAATCAATCAATATTTTCCTACATCGAAAAAACAATTGTTGTTAGAGCTCACAATACTCGCTACAACTCTAGGTAATGAAAGGAGTGCGGACAAAGTTAGGCGTGCATTTTATGATTATGGAATTTAGGAATATTGTCCAGGGAAAAATTATTAAGGGAAATGTCTCATGATTACACTTTTAAAGAAACGTTTTTGATATGAAAAAAAAAAAAAAAGACGAATTGGACATCATTATTATATTAATAATATATATTATTATATATCTAATAGATACTACTTTTATCTAGTCTATATAGTCTCTCCAACATAAATTACACGCCGTTGGTTGTTTCACTCTTACGAGCAATATTTAATAAAAACATACGTAAACGTGAGGCAGTAAACGTGTGAGAACTTCAGTACATTTTATAGGTAGGAGAAAAAGAAAAGTACAAAAGATAGGAAATGTAATACAAAAAAATATATTACGTGTTAATTTAATTTATTATAATTTGTTGTACTTGAATATATAACAAAAGGGTTTATAACAACGTTCTTATTTATTAAAATATTCTCGCAATATGTTGTTGCATCGCTTCGCTGCTTCAAGCATGCCTTTCTATATAAATATAAAATCTATATTTTTTGTTGTAGTTCAACCTAGGCAACCTAAAATTGAGTTCAATCAAAAACAAGTGTTGCCAGGACATAACTTAACGGCAGTCCATGGAGAAATAGTAATAGTAAAATGCATATCACATTTTGGCAATCCACCACCAATATTAAAGTGGTTTTTAGGTAAGTACCTATGTCGTGCATATTTTGTATGTTTAAAGATAAAAAATGCACGGCGTGTTAACATACGTGAATATAAATATAATTGTTTACATACGTTCAAAGAAATTTACTTGGTTACTGTTTTGGCCGTATTTAATTTCGTTCAATAGAGATACGTTTAGAAACTGCAAAGCAATTCTTATGAGTTCAAAAGTTAATTAACGCATGAATCATGTTGGTATAGTAACTTTACTATTACTTTATCGGAGCACTTAATCTAAACTGGATGCACGATTCGATAGCTAGGCGATAATAATGAAATTTAAGTTTAATATTAGAATCACGATTAGTCATATACGCTGTTTGTAATGAACTTTTAACGTTCTCTAAGGAACTAGCAAATATTTCTACTATTTAATTGTGTTATTTGAACCAGCAATATTTGCAAGTTATTTTTCTTATAAAATTATATTCTTTAAAAGTTCAAAATATTTTTTAGCGAATATTATGCACTTTTGTAGATCAAAATGAAGTTGTTCCAACAAAAAAGCAGCACAATATGACAGAGGTTGACATTCCAAAAACGTGGGTAGCTATATCGATCTTAGAACTTACTGTTTCCAAGGAACGTCATGGAAAAGCACTAAGATGCGTTGCAGTGCACGAAACATATGTTACAAAGTTTAGTAGTATCGAAGTAAAGCTGGATGTAATGTGTAAGTATGAATTACATTGAACTTCACATCAACACTTTGTCAATGACAAATATAATTAATGTTTTAAGAGCTTGTGCACCAATTGCCAATAACAGGTTTAAAACAATTTCCAAAATATCTTATTCACAATTACTTTATTTCTTTTTTATACATTTCGTGGGTAGTATAGTGCTGAGCAGTGCGGACTGCACACAAAATATACACACAAATGTGCATACATTAAGAAAAAGCAATTGTGAAGAAAATATTTTGGACATTGTTTTAAATTCGTTAATGACAAATTTTGTTTGACCGTGTTATGTATAGTGTAATAAAAATTTTAAAACAACCTAATTTTTCATTGTTTTTAATAATTGCAATTTCAAAAATATTCGAAATTGCAATTATCAATTGCAATCTAAATCAATAGATTTAGAATTTGGGTTCTTAGAGGCGAAAAGTGTGGACATGTGCCACACTCGCCAATGAAATAGTCAAATAGAGTTAAACAATAGTGTAAATGAATAATGCAAAAACAGTGAAAATTGGTGGAAAAATCGAAGTTAACGAAAATAATATTCGATGTCCAAGTGAACTCAAGTACGGGGAAAAATGGTACTCGTAGAGTAGTGCAATTGGAGACGCAGAACAGTTGTCCTGTGGAGGTGCCAAATAGAATGCGATAGTACTAGAACGAAAATTTTTCAAATAAGTATAGTATGTAAAATGCTGGTGATCTGAAGCCGGCAGTCACGGACGCCGGGTATAGTAAAAGGAGCGGAAGCTCAGAAAAGATTAGAATTATAAAAAGAAGACAAGAAAACATATGGAATTGTGACGGAGATAACGGTAACCAGAAAAGATCAAAGGGAATATTATAAACAGATGCAGGAATTAAAAGGAGAGAACAAAGTAATGAAGAACTAAATAAAAGATCTCAATGAAAAAATTGAAGGTATGGAAAAAGAGAAGGAAAAAAATATATAGTTGCGGCGGAGGAGGGCGAGCGACGGCTAGAGGGCCACTAAACAGAGAATAGGTGTAGAACAGAAAACCAGAAACACAAAGAAAATAGGAGACATGACATGTCTGGTGAAGATAGACAGTATAACAGAAAAAATATAAATACCTAATAAGTGGAAATTGAAGATTTACTTATTTAGGGGCACGGCAAATATATTTATGTGAGTGGACGATAAGGCATAGTACATTAAAGAATGCAGTTATAGAAAAAAAATAAAAAAAGGATTTTGTTAGTAAAAATTAAATTATTAAAAGAAAAATTCTGGGCACTTATAATAATGTATGTACAGAATGAATAAGAATGCAGGAAAAGATGAGGAGTATTAGTACTTTAATAACTATTTTTGTTTCGATTGAGAAACGGTTTCGGACTGAACGGGTTTGGAAATCGGGTTTTGAGAATCTGGAGTCTCTACGTTCCTCTTTGATTTTCTATTGAGTGTTCATAAAAACTAACGATACACCTACATCTATCGCCTACCCGTTTAGAATATTAAAAAATTGAAATACAATAAACATGATGAACAGGGGCTCAGTGAGGATGATTTCCACAACTGAATCCTATGCACAAAATGGTGTATATCTGATTTTGTGATTACTATATTTACTTGTGTATACGGGACTCCGTCACCACACCCGTGTGGAAAACGGAAGAGATAGGTTCAAATCCTACCGATGTCTAATGAATTAAATTTGAATAAAAAAAAACCAAAGGAAATAGAATTTTCAATTATCCTTTTGAAATTTTATTGAAAGTTGATATCCGTTTCCGTTTCAAAGACAAGTAATATGATGTGACACTTTATATAACATTTTACATATATTTACAGCAATAGACAGGAACTTATGTTGCCAATAAACAATCTTAAAATTGGTTTACATGGGTAATACCGGGAGAAAAGGATTGATTTTTATGTTAAACTTTGCGTTTGCCAAATTTTTCAGGAAAAATTATATAAATAAATTATATATAATATTATATATCGTTGTTTTTGCAAGATCTGTCCAAAGGATCCATAATATACAGGTATACCATTTCAAATAAGTCTGTTGATATCCGTTTCTGATTTAATCAAGAGTGTCACGAAGTTGAAAATGTTTTTGGGAAATACATCACTATCCACAATGTCACCCGCTAAAGTTTTTAAAAGATACTTTATTTATTATTTCCGGAGATACTTTTAATAGCCGTTGTGAATGAACCTGTTATACAGTAGAGAACTAATATTGTTTAGATATAGAATAAGATACAACATAACATAATAAATACTTGAAACTAAACGTGTTCCAGGTTTGAACCGTGTCATATCGTTGGTTAAAATAAAACTCGACGTTTCGCCCACAATCATATTGGGCTTCTTCAGGAGAGTGGTGGCAACAGTTAGCATGGTAACTCAACGTGTTTACCACGCTAGAGGCCAAACTAACTGAGCGGGAAGCAGTTGATCACGGTAACTCAGCATGTGAACCATGCCAGAGACGAAAACCAATTGCCAATTGACAATTTTAGACTAGATATGTATTTAATAACTTTGGGGCTAGTTTAGATATAAGTTTAATTGTTTATGACTTGAATTTACGACGATAAGTTAAATAGATCACTGTAAAGCCTCCTCATAAGCGGGTACTACACTTTAAAGGAACTCACATAACAGATTCCAGAAAAACAAGTTTGTTAGTCGTTTGCATGGAATTGATGTTAATGAAATAAAAAACACAGTATTCGCTTTTGTAGAAGACGTAAAACCAACATGGAATGAGTATGGAGTGCAAAACACATTTAATACCGATGATCGGCTTTAGCATGAATTACACTTAGGCCGTATGTTAGCGGTAGTAGGTGCAAAAAACATTGAATCTGTTGTCCAGTCAGTTTCTCCTACAACACATACAGCATTCTTTCAGTGCTATCAGCAGAAGATCGGCTAACATTTCCGCTATTTATTTATAATTTTAAAGGAGGTCGAGGCAAAACTTGATCCCCAAAAACATCGAAGCTTATTTCAGGTAACGTGTAGATATGTGTAATAGTTAATGGATTTAATATACCAATGTTGAAGGAATAAATTTGGCGTCATATCTTGCCTGTTATTTTATTTAGTGCTTAAACACTATAGTAAAATACTGTACACAGACGTTTTGCAATATGAATAATGAAGCTAAAGCAAAAAAATGTATACGTTTGCTTCGAATGGTATGCCAAAGTCAATATAACCCCCATAAAACAGACACACACCCTTCTAGACACAGGCTTGGTAGGTGAGTGGTCATGTTCATTGAGCCCATATTTCAAGAAGTTTAGCGTATTTTGATGGCCCCTTCAAAATGCTATACGTTCACGTCTATCGATAATTTTTAACATCTAACAAAAAAAAGAAAATAATTAGTGAGAAATCCAAAAACTAACAATTTTCAAAACCCGATTTCTCACCCGAAACGGAAACCGGTAATTTACATAGTTATACAAGGTCTACAAACCATTCAACTTTTATTAAATTCTGAAAGAACTTGTACGAGTATCTTTTTTATAAGTAGTGAAAACCACGGGGAAAAAGAAGTGAAAGAAATTCGATTGAAGGAATTAATTAAAATCAAAAATTGTTCTATGGAACAATAAGGCAACTGGAAAACAAGAAGAAATATACAACGGTCAGTGTAACGGATAAAGATACTAATCGAAGAACAAAATAAAGGAGAGGTGAGTGGATCAGTTGCAAGAGCTAACGATAGATAATGGAAGAAGAAGTAATTAACGCGGAACAAGAAATAAATAAAATAATTGAAAAAGAAATATTAGGCTATCTCCAGAATTAAATATTATTAGAAAGAAAGAAAGTAATGAACTGAAGAAAGATGAATAAAGTAACAAAAACAAAAGACTGCCCCAATTGACTGGAATGCGTTTGTTCTCATGTCTAGCAAATGATGCGGTAAAGCAGTCATGGAACAAAATGAAAACATTAAAACTAGGATTCTGAGAAATGGAACAAACAAAGGTAATAGAGCTCATGTTCTTGGAAGATATGGCATTGTTGGCTGATATGGAGGAAAATTTAAAGTGTAACTTAAACGTCTTAAAGGAGGAGCAGGCAAAAGTTAATATAAGAATAAACACAAATAAAACTAGCGGCACGGTAATAGTACAGGAGATCGGAAGATAGAATATCCAAATATTTGTAGAAACAATAGAGCATGTGGACAAATGCAAGTATCTAGGCACGATAATTAAAACAAATGGAAGGTTTGACAAAGAAATGAATGAAGAAATGAAAAATGTGGAAAGAGTATACATATCAATGTCTAACGAAACGTGAAATACAAATGAATATTAAAACAAAACTAATTAAAAAGTAGTTAGCTCATTAATGCTCTGTATTGCCAATAAATTAAGAATAAAGGCAATGGACATGAGATTCCTGAGAGAAATAGAAAAAAAAATAAGAACGGACAAAAACTAGAAAGGTAACAATTAGAGATGATAGAGATGAAAAATAAAACCAGTACAGGACAAAATAGAAGAGGAACAGCTAAAGTTGTTTGGTCCTGTTAGTCATATGCAAGAAAACAAGGAATAAGGAGAAGAGCGTCGAAGGAAGATAAAAAAAATGATAATGGAGTCGGAGAGACAGCAGTAAAGAGGGGAATTGATTGACATGAGACAAGGGAACTGATGAGGGACGAAGTGAAATGCAGAGAAAAGATAAAAAAAAAGAATAAGTTCAACTACACAGGGCCGTACACTTAATGGTAAAAGGTCGTAGGATTAAGAAAGTAAGTAAGTACAATTTAATATCTTATTTGGTGGTAATACCCCGGAAAGGAATCAAAAAAGTGATGTGCAATATACGTTCGGCAATGGGTGCTCAAGTCCACATATCTAACCTTGCATGTAGCCAATCAACTTACTATTACATTTAGGAATTCTTCTTTCCATCGCAAACTTGGTGGTTGAGTGTTATTGATTAATATGTTCCACGAAGCTTTGTTATTTTTCTCGTCTATGTTGTCATGCGACAAACGTATTGTTGATATATCGTTGTTGTTTTTCATTATCGCATCTCAAAACATATAGAAAAATAGTTTGGAAAAACGTGTTCAGGATGTATTCACAACAGCCAGTGGCAAATCAGCAAG
This sequence comes from Marronus borbonicus, assembly GCA_902655005.2. NCBI lineage: Eukaryota > Metazoa > Arthropoda > Insecta > Coleoptera > Scarabaeidae > Marronus > Marronus borbonicus. The sequence continues at coordinate 132,001 of LR737399.1, read as the reverse complement.
TAAAACCAGTGGTAGTTAATAACGTGTGACGCACGTGAATTGTATTTATTTAACTGATTATCACACAAAACAAAGTAATATTAATTATTTTAGATATACCTGAGACGAGACTTGTTGGCATCCCCATAAATGATATAGAGGAATTTAAGAACTCTGTAGCAATTCGTTGTGTGGTAGACGCAAACCCTAAGGCAAATATTGTTTGGAAACGACAAGGGCAGAATCAAGCTGCAAGTTTACAAGAATTACTTCAGTTCACTCCTATTCTACGCCAGCATGCCGGCTACTATATTTGTCAAGCTAGAAATAAAGCCGGTGAATCTCAGCCGGTAATGGTGCAATTGGATGTTAAATGTAAGTTTTATATGTTTCAAGTTTGGCAGAGCTTAATGAACCGCAGGATAAAAAAGAAAAACATCATTGTACTTACATTTTTAATTTTGCATTGATTTTTTTTAACGATTATTTTGGCAAATTAAACTTATTTCCACTGCGAATTTATTTATCTGATTCATGAGATTAAGTCTAAGGTTTTGTTTATAGTAAAGCGAACAGCATAGCGGCAAGCATAACACCGAGTAACGCAGCGAGTTCAAACTAGTTGTAAATACATAGTAAAGCGGTTAATCGCGCTGTAATAGAGATGCTACCAACGACTAAAGCAAACGAAACAATTTACTTTGATTTTTATGCTCATCTCGTTGTGTTTGCAAAAAGTGCTCCGTTTAAAAGAATTCATTCCATTTATTTCTTGCAATATTAACAACAAAAGGAGAATTAATATCGAGAAACTAGTATAATTTATCTAGTATATAATCAAATGTTGATATGGACATTCTCATATACTCGAGGAATTTATGTGGTTTTGTCTTTAAATCATGAACAAGATGACGAAATTCGCCAAATTGAACACTTTTTGCGTTAATTTCGTAAAATCTTTTTCAAAATTTTTTGAAAAAGTACATAATTTTCAGTGAAGAACTTTCTAATAATAATTGCAAATGCACATTCGTCGATGCTATCTTAATATCGACTAGTTACGCGCCACTATAAACACACAGCTTCTTTGCTAACGGCGTTGTTAACAGCAATGCTTTACTCAACCCTGTTGGTGTCCCTCGACTATAAACAAGAACTAACGGGAGTGGCAATACATCTGTTTGGTCTGGAGGTCATCTGGACAAACGATTGGAGCAAAACCCACTCCAATCAATTGGCTGTGTCATCCAGGCAGACGGTTTATAAAGTGAGCTCTCGGGAGTGGTTGGTCGCCATGAGCGGTCAGTAGCCGATGTGCAACCCATTCTTGGCCCCATATTTGGCAGATCTGGTGTCTGGCAAAATTAAATCAACTAGTATAGATACTTCTACAACTAAAAACCTCTCTTCAGGGGCTACCACTTCAGCCCCCACGGGTACCAACACCTGAAATAATGTGTTTTGTCTCCGCGTGCGCAAATGTTTAAGTCGAGCTGAACACAAAACAAGAAGAAAGGCTTTGGCAGCAGCTGTAGCCGTCTCCGGACAAGGCAAACCTGCCTCAACTAGCATGGTATGGGGAAAGGGTCGAAACTCGACGTGGTCCTTTAACATCAGCTTCAAAGGCTGACCAAGGCAACCCTCTGGATTCCATAGGAAACTTGTGATAGGCTGTCTAGCTTTGCGAAATCCAACCATGAGCGTACTCTGTTGGTGCGTACATAACATGTTGTAGTTAATGTATATACTTTTCACATACGGCACGTGAAACACAGATACTCTTAGGTACTCACCTGGGAATGAATTATATATTACAGCTACGCTTTGAAACTCCACTGGATTAAGATAGCGTGAGATATTATCTCGGCATATATGTTTCAGTGTTTCATATATCTTACGATGATTTCTACTGCAGTTTATGTAAGTTGTTCAATGTTTTATTTCATAAAACTAAAATTACATAAAAGTATCTTCGATTCGCATCTTTAGAAGTGAGAGTTGTGTACGCCACCAGAGGTGAACGATCATATTCCTTCACTGTTTTTTTAATATGTATTTATCCTATTCTTGAAAAAATATATCGACGCGTCGTTGCCAGATATAATGTTATTGTCGATTCAAGTGTTATGCAACACAACACATTCGATTACAAATGTTTTAGTAGAGTTTAGATTATACTGTAAAACTCTAGCAGTAGACAACTGAGTCTATTTTTAATTTTTTCGTTACATTGAAAGGGAAATGTATTATCCAGGCATGCTGTGGGTTATTGAAATATTATAAAAGAATTTATTCAATACATTTTTATTTGCTCTATCTACATACGTGCCTTATGTCTGCATTTTGTATCTAACTACTTATTAATTCAATTAAATTTTCCCTCATTACGTTTTTCCTTTTTATTAAGTAAACGCATTCGTTGATGCTAAAGTTCATTACTCTCTAATGCATTGACATCGTAGAGTTATCGCGGCATTTATAAAATAATTATGTTTATTATGATTATATTACATCTTTCGGGTAATAAAAGTTTACTATGTTAAAATTTTTATTAACTAGCAGATACTAATTTCTATTATCTAAATATCTCTTACGTACTATTTCAAAGCATTTCCTAGTCTAAGGGATTCCTGCAACTGATTGCTTAGTTTACAATTTTTCTTCCTATTCTACATTGCTTTTAACTGTATTTTTGTGCATTTCAACTTCAAACAAAAATATTTTTAGACACATTCTTAATAATGGTTAAGTGTAAAATGAGTATTTCCTAATATTTTCAATTATTTAATTGCGACTAGTTTTGATACATCTTTAATTCTAAATTCAATGTTTTTGCCGGTTTCCCCAATGTAAATTGAGTCATAGTCTTTACAGGATAATGTGTATACTCCGCTTTTATGGAGCTTTTTGCTTATTTTGTAATGTTGTTAGTAGGTTGTTAGGTTGCTAATACGTAGGTAGGTCGCAATTTATATTAGGGAAACCGGTAGAAACATTGAACTTGTGAATTAAAAATCACGGCCAGGGTCAGTTAAAACTAAACGTGTTCCGGATTTGGATCGTGTCATGTCGTCATGTTGACGAAGCAATGGAGTTGCTAGCTGCCGGGTCATATACGCCTATATCTAGAGACCCACTTCTAAGATGGAAAGGGAAATTAGAATTCTCATCAAATCATCAGATATTCCTCTTGACGCTTAAAAACGCCTAATCTCAGGTGAATCCAAACCTATTGTTAGCACTATAGATTCCCCTACCTACCACTTATACAAGTATCTGGCCAACATCCTCAAAAAGTGCATGGGGAACACACTTTCTCATATACTTAACTCTGCTCATTTTGTGGGATTTATTTCTAACATTCATATAGAACCGAGGGATATGTTAGTCAGTTTCGACGTAACATCCTGAAACCTAAGGTATGGTACCGATATATCGATGACACCTTCATCATCTGGCCCCATGGCAAAGACTCTTTATCTGACTTTTTCCTAGACCATTTCAATCCTCAACACCCGGATATCAAATTCACTATGGAGGTAGAACATAACGGTGCACTCTCGTTTCTTGACGTACTGGTCAAACCTAACTCCGATTTTCGTCACTGGCATGGTTCACATGCTGAGTTACCAAGTTCACCTGGTTTCCGCTCAGTTAGTTTCACCTCTGGCATAGTTTACACGTTGAATTACCGTACTAACTGTTGCCTACCACGTTTCTCTCTCCTGAGCAAGCCCCATATGATTGTGACTGAAACGTCGAGTTTTCGTTTAATAAGAAACGACATGACACTGTTCGAACCCGGAACACGTTTAGCTTTAACATATGTAAGATAAAAAGAATGAATATAGGTAAACATCTGCACAACACTGGACATCACTTAAATGATGATATTGCACAGCTATTACATGAACATCACAAAAGTTGTAAATTAAACCTATTGGAATCCTGCGAAAACCACGAAACTTGAATACAATTGCTTAAATGACCAAATTAACTTAAAATTCTCACACATTTTTTAATACCTAAAATATTAATTACTGTTTTTCATTTTCATAATCACTACTTCGCGATTCAAAATTTCTGTCATATTTAATTCAAAATTTTTAAATTTAAACAAATTTCCCACACTTCACATATATATTTTCAACTAAAACCTAGCATATATAAAACACTCATGCAAAAACTTGCCATATAAGTTTTCGCATTGTAAACTGTACCTTGCAGAATAAAGTGTCTGTAAAATCAATACCTGTATTGTGATATAAAATAAAAATTTGACGATGTAAGTAATTTATTAATTTATTATTTTTACATATACGCCGCGTTATATTCGTTTCTACATCTTTTTTAAGCTTTATGCTTTTACATTACGTATATTTATTTATATGTACACATTTTGATGTAATTATTTCACGTCCATTTTTGTTGTTGTATTTTATAATATTACTTATTTTTACGCGCATACATACACATTTGTAAAATATCATTCATATTGATTGTTTTACAATAATCAACCTATATATTTTTAAATTTTGGATCTTAAAAATTAAAAATTCTACGTACACACAAAAATTTTGTCTTCAATTTTGTAATCTTCTCGGAATTTGCCCGAAGAAGCTACTAGAAGAACTAGCCGCAATGAAATAATATTAAAAAATTAGGTAGTACTCATTTTACAGATATGTTATTAATTATGAACCACACTACCTACTAATTCTAGATAATGCATCTGCTACCACGTTCTCCTTTCTTTTTATACAGTTGATAGTAAAATCATATTCATTTAGAGCTAATCTTAATTTTATTAATTATAGCAGGGTTGTTCATACCAAAGCAATGTACCAATGGTCTAAGGTCTGTTAAATTATGAAATATACGACTATACAGATGCGGTCTAAAATGTTTCATAGCCCATACAACTGCCAATATTTCTTTGTCGATGGTAGGATAATTTATTTCCACCTTATTTAGTGTATGCTGTTGGTCTTCCGTCAGTATTTGAAAGTATCACGCCAATAGCATAACCCAAGCATCTATTGTGAGAGCAAAATAATTATTTGGTGAAAAATATGGTTGTTATAGAATATTAGGTTAATTATAGTTTTCTTAAGTTTTTCTGACAAGCATTTGTCCGAGAAGCAGATGGTTTTATGCAGTCCTACGTAAGCCTGCAGAAACGAGCGCTTTCGTAGTAGCGTACGGCTTGGTTACTATCAATACTAAAAATAATGTATGTAATTACTTACTATTTTAGTTTGATCGTGTTGTTGATGTAGACTGACACAAAAATTCGCTGTATATATTATATTGTATCATTAGAATGGCTTCCATTCATACTCAGTCATACTCCTACGGCGATGTGAAAATATGTTGGTGTATTTGGAAAATGAGTGTTCTGCGCCTAATGCTGTGATGTTCGCAAATTTAAAAAGGTCGTTCGCATTACATTCACACTCTTGGTTTTCACTTGAATTCTTGTCTATACGCACTAAAATTTGAAAATTGGGATTCTTATTTATAACCGCACATCATTTATCGGTTGTTAACCTTCCTATATTATCACGTTCCCCATCTAGTCAATACTGGTTGTGGTAGCTGACGAATGCCCACACAAGCCGATTTAAACTTACAAATGCGTTTCAGAGGTTTAATAAAAACTTTTTTAGGAGAAACTACTAATTGATCTACTTTTGGATAATTACTTCTAATAAATTCAGCTACAAGATGACATGCACGGAACAAACAGGTTACATGAAGCAATTGAGGATGAGATTGTTTTAGTAACATTCCAGCTTTACCCATGTTTGAGCCCCGATATATTGAACTTCCCAAAGGTATTTATTATAGTTTCCCGTTTGTCTTCTGTAATATTGTACTACTTAAAAGAAGAGGCACGGATGCCGTATCACTTTTTAAAGTGCGCACTAACACGTTTAAAATATAATTCTTTCTTGCATCCTTTGTTTCATCTACTATCTGACGATGGATGAAATAACGGAAGCAACGGAAACGATAGTAGAAGCTATAATAAATACCTTTGGGAAGTTCAATATATGGATAACCCAACTTGTTCAAACATGGTTAAAGCTGGAAAGTTACTAAAACGATCTCATTCTCAATTGCTTCATGTTCCATGCGTGTCATCTTGTAGTCAATGTGTGTGTACTCGTTTCTGCAAGCTTATTGTCCGATTAAGTTCTATCGTTTTTCCAGATAATTTATTTAAAGGGTACGCGATAGTTACAAGGTTTGGGATAAATTTACGATTATAGTTAATGACGCCAACAAATCGTTTGTATTTGCTGCGTTTTTTGGAAGAGGATAATTTTGAATAAGTGATTTTACTTTCATCAGGAGAAATACCATGTTCTGAAAGTTTATGTCCTAAATAGAGTATATCCTCTTTTAGAAATGTATATTATACGGATTTATACAAGTTCAATTACATTAATAATGTAATTGAACTTGTATAAATTACATCTTATAATAAAATATATCGTAAGCTAAACGAAAGATTTGAAGCGGGAACAACCTGAGTTACAGCCGAATGTAACCTTTAGGCTTTGTTTACAATGGGCGTAAGTAAAAGAAACGCGTAACACGTAAGATGTCCGGGATACGTTAATTTTTGTACGTGTCCACAATATACATAAAAAAAACTGTAAAGATTATCTGATTTGCGCATGATAGAAACCTCGACGTTCAACAAAATAACCTTAATTTTTGTTATTTAGTAGCATTATCAAAAAATTAACAATATAGTTACTGCATACTTGTTAGTGTTTCTATTATAAAGAAGAAGAAGTAAATTAAAAAACAATTGTTTGGAGACGAACAGACGTTGGTGGGTTAGACCAGTAAATGTAAATAGAGAAGAAAGGACCGAATTTTGAAGAATAATGTTGTAGTTGAAGCTTCATGACAGTGAATGGTTTTTCTCGAACGCTCGCATGACTCCAATATTATTTGATGATCTTTTAAACTTAATAACATGCTGTATTTTCGACAAATTTCTGGGATTTATTTTATGAGATATTTGTTCCGGTCCAAAAGGAATATGATTTCAAGAGATTGATAAATATGCCTCAAGGAAAAAATTAAATACTTGATTTTACGCTGTTTTTGAAAAGCTATAGCAGACTTTGTATTGCTAATAATTAAAATTTCAGTCTGGTTGGTTGCTTTGAACATTAATCTACACAGATTAGTTTAGATATTTCTTATTGTTAACGGAACTTTTATTTAGTAAAGTTTGTTAGCTTTTTCTATTCGGCTGTTTATCTCAACTTCATGTTCAACAGATTCTTCCAAAGTAATTGCCAGATATTGGTATGAATTAACTTGTAATCCAGTAGTACATTGTCAATTTTTCTGGTTTCCGAAAGATTGACTTTTTCTAAATTTCTATAATGGTTTCGATAGTTTTTCTACTTCTTTAACAATTTCATCCATATATGTTATAAATAGTAAGGGACTTAATCCACCACCTTGCCTTATACCTTCATCAGTTTTAAATTTCTCCGATTTCATGTTTTTGCTGATTATACGGTTCGTAGTATTTTTATATACACTTCTCACACATCGGATTAATTTGTTATCGACTTTCTTATTTTCTAGACTTCTTCAAATTTTTTCACGTGGTACACGGTCGAACGCCTTATCTATATCTATAAATGCAATGTATATTGACACTGCACTATTTTGGGCTCTCCTGATAACTTCCTTAATCATGAAAATATATTATTATCGAAATAGATGCCGAAACTAATGATTTTTGCTGTAGCATGATGAAGGGACGCAACTGAAGTGGAGATTCTATGCTTTTTGATGACATTCTTGATCACACACAACACTACAATGTTAAATGACATTGAGAATGTTGAAGAAACGGACCGAAAGATTTTTAATTGATTAAATTAACCTTGTATATGACTTATATATTGTGTACACTGAAACTTGCTGTAAAAAGATATGACATTAATTAAGGAAAAGAACATGAAATAGAAAAGCAGTTAATGCCAGTCTTTCCCACAATTGTCATTGGCTGGACTTACACTATTTCTTTAATTTCTACTCCCCAAAGATATTTGGCAGAAAAAAGGAATTTTCTTTTAGGAATCCAGTATACTACCACTAGATGGACCCTTATATTCGATAGGTGGACAATGTGAAATGCCAAGAAGAGATGTGGGGGTAGCGCTGATGATTTATAACCTCGTAGACCTTTCGTTGTAACATTACAATACTTATACATATGGCATAAAATCAGGCGTTACTGAACGAAATTTATCGTGACTTTGTAAGCATGTAATATACTTTGAGCAGGAGTCATTTTTACACTGCTAAAAAATAGATTTTTCAGATAGGTAGTTTATGCGTAGGTAAAGTAATATTAAAATGTAATAAGTTTTTTCATCTTAATTATAAATTCTTTACCCACTCCTTTTAAATTACAGAATAGTAGAATCAGAATAATTTAATGCAAACTCTTTCACAGTAATATATGGAAAATTACAGGAATAAATTATAGTTCTAACATTAATATGACGCAGACATTGAAATAGACATATAATAATACTAACTCGTGGTATTTGATATATTTCGAATCATGAACTTCATTAAATTGGTTATTGCAGATTAAATTATTCAGTTTTATTATATTATATACAGCGCGTCATCCTGTTGCGTGGGTAGAAGATAATTCCTTACCTCAGCAATTTAAAGAAAGTTTTTAAATAATGATTCGGAGACAAGTGCTGCATAAAATAAAATTAAATTGAAGTATACGGGCTGTTCAACTTTCGTGTCTGGATGCCGCTCTTCAATCTATACTTATCTTCATCAATAGAGATGGTGATTTTTGCTGACACGCAGCGGCGCAAACCGTACCAGGTTGGCCGACATTAAATATGTATATATATAAATCGATTCACAGCTTTGTCTGCGCAGTATGTACTAATATTACACATAAAAACGAATTAAAAATTGTCGAGTGTGTGGTAAAAATTTAATTTACAAAGTAGACATGAACTTTCTCTATTGACGGCTGGATGCAGACGAAGGTGTATCATATCGTAAAGAATTTGCATAGAATTGCAACATTAATATTGTTTCCATTGTAGATTCATTTAGCCTTCTGCGACGTGATGAAAATACGTTTTCTAAATACAAGAAAATGACCGTTCTACATCTAGTGAAGTAATATTTGCGTATTTAAATTCCTTGATCTCGTAGCTTTCACTATCGGGTGTGTCGCGAGGGCTCTTTGGATTCTAGTCCATCTTCTTCCAGTACCATTTCCACGCAGAAATCTTGCTGGGGTTCTCATCTTTTGTTTGGTGTAGGCGTTGGAATCTTCTTCTTGGACTCCTTACTCCGGCGTTCTACCTAAAAAATTACAGAAACGAATTAGTGGATTTTGATTAAATGAATTTAGCGATACTATAGTCTGCTCAGGCAGTCGAAGGTTGTCTTGTGGGTGGTTCTTCTACAGGTCTTCTGAGTGATTGCGCTCTGCATGGCAGGGCTATCGCTCCCCTTTGTCTTCTCGAAGAAAGCTTCTCGGTTTCGCTCAGGTGTGTCACTGTTCCGATCTCGGTGTTACTGGGGACCCGTAACAACGTTAGGAGGCATCGGCTTTGTACCCGGGAGAGGGATGGGAAGTGTGAAGGGGCCGCCGTGATCCAACAAGGACTGGCGTAGGTGAGGATTGGGCGAATGTGCGCCTCGTACAGCATTACGCTGGTTTTGGGGTTTAGTCGGGAGTTGGATAGGACGGGGTACAACCGTCTAACCGCACGTAATGCCCTGTTTCGAAGTCGTCCGGGGTGCTCAGCGAAGGTTAGCCTGCTGTCCAGAATGACACCGAGATACTCGATACTGCTGCTCCACTCGATCTCCGTCGAACTGACTTTGATTTTTGGGAGCAGCCCGTGCTGTTTCCAAGAAAATGCAATAGCTTGAGTCTTCCTGAGGTTGATCGTTAATCCATGCTCGTCGAAGAATTTCGAGATCTTAGTCAACTGCACTTATGTAAGTTTTACCGCCAACTCGGCGCTCCCGGATGTAGCTAGGATCGCGGTATCATCCGCATAGATCGCGTTTAGCAGACGAGAGTCGTCAGGACTTGGAATGTCCCTGATGTACATAGTGAACAGCACCGGTGCTACTGCCGATCCCTGGGGAACACCAGATACCATTGTCCTCTCTGAAGATTCTACCCCGTTCACGATGGTGTGAAATCTTCTGTCCTTGAGGTAGGATCTGATGGTCTTTAGGATTCTAGGCGGAAAATTAGCCTCCTTCATCTTCATTAGAAGAAATCGTGGCGGATTTTGTCTGACTCCTGTTGAAGGGGGTGGTTTACGTGGTCCGCTATCTGGTACAACTGAAGGGAAGTGAAGTGCTGGTATCCGCTTAACCAACTGCAGGGCCTCCTTTGGCGAAACAACGATGGGACCTCCCCCATCTCGTCGATCTCTGCTAAGGTGGCCCGATACTTGCTCTCTCGTTCCTGGTCGTTGCGATCGTTCAGAGTGAAGTGACCCAGAAAGGTGGTAGCAAATGCTTCCGCGTTTTCCGAGTCTGTCAGCTCGCCTGTCCGTGCCTTATATCCGGTATGGGCTTCCTATCTCGCTTCAGAATCCTGGGGATCCTGTGAGGGTCCCCCTCTTGACTGTACTCAACAAAGCGGTCCCATTTTTGCAGCTTGTAAGCCTCGATGTCTCTTTGAATCTCCCTGCTAAGTCGGCGGTGCGGTTCCTTAAACGGTGGGAACCTAGTTCGCTGGAACTCCTTCCGGATTCGATTACGCTCCTTTATCTTGTCGATGATTTCCCTCAGCAATGACTGAGTCTCAGGAAACTTCGGTTTCTTTTCCGATTTGTTCAAAGCCTCTTGGATCTTGAAGGTGGTGGTGCTGACTTCCTCCTCCAGATCAGACACCGTCTCAATACCGGGATTGGCTTTTATCGTTTCCGATATACGCCTCGAGTACAGTTTCCAGTTGTGTTTCCTGGTCACCGTACCCGGCGAAGGGGTCGGCAGTGTCAGGCACGCCTCGGTGATCACTGGGTAGTGATCTGAGCATAATTCCTGCACTGCGTGACATCTCAACGGGAACTTCCAGTTCTTGAGAACGGTGATGTCGAGCACGTCCTGGTCGAAGTACCTCTGACCGAAGTAGTGGGTCGGCTCCTTCGGAGAGGCTACCTCAAACTCACCCCTTTGGTCCAGCCATGCTCTCAGCAGGGTACCGTTCGTGCTCCTCACTCTGGAGTTCCAGGAACGGTGTTTACAGTGCAAGTCTCCCGACATGAAAGCATGGTCGGCGAGGTCCGCGAATCTTTCAAAGTCTAGGCCGTTCACGGGCTGCGTAGCTTTATTGTAGCAAGCTACAAACATCACGCTCGCCCCTGCACGTTTCATGACAATTGCACATGTCTCTATGCTGTTGGTGGGAGGCAGATTTCTGAGTGCCTGATACTCCTTTTGACCAGAACAACGGTTCCTCCTCCTTGTGTGGGCCTGCCAGTTCTATAGGTGTAGTAGTTTGGTATCTTGAAGTTCTGGAGTTCTTCAGCCAAATTTCGCAGACCAGGGCGATATCGATTCGGTGATCAGCAAGGAACTGAGTGAACTCGAGTTCTTGCTGATAATTCCTTAAGCATTCCAGGTTACGATTCTGAGACCTCTAGGCGTGGCAGTCATGGCGCGAAGATTGATTCTACCAGTTCCATGAGAAACGCAAGTTTCTCCATGGGGTTCGCAATCTTCTGAAGCTGTCTGTACCCGACGACAGCTCTCTTTGCCGCCTGCTGCAAGAGCTTGAAGCACTGGAGGGAGTCGATTGAGGAGACCGAAGTTTCCTCGTCAGACTCTCCGTCCGCTACCGGCTCCGGTTTAGAGACCCTAACTTCTGGATCTGTCCTCTTCCTTCTCTTCAGAAGAGCTTGTTCCGGCTTCTCGCTCTTCTTGGCGGTCTTCTTCACGGTCTTCATCTTCCGTTTCTTGACAGTTGCCGACTGAGCGGGTACATCCTTAGCCTGCTTCTGGGTCGCGCTCACCACTAAGGCATAGGTGACCGGAGTAGCTGTAGGGCCAACCTTTTCCTGCGCCCATTCGCGCACTTTCTGGGAGCTCAAGAGCTCTCTTTCCACTGGGCCCAGAAGTGGCCGTTTAGGGAACGACCTGGCCGAAAGCTCAGACAGTGACGTAGGCTAGGGAACCTGTTGCGACCGCTGGGAACCAGCATGGCGACTGGTGACCTTGCGATACACCTCGCACCCCCGATACGTGGCCGGGTGAGCGGCTCCACAGTTCGCACAGTTTCTAGGATCCTGGTCAGTAAGGGCGCACCTGGCGCATCCCATCTGTAGAGTGCAGCACCCAGATGAGTGCCCGAAGCGCTGGCAGCGGTGGCACTGCAGCGGTCCTCTGCGTCCTTGAACGGGCTGATCGAGATTCGCATTCTGAACAGCTCTCTGACTTTGTAGATTTCCTCGACATTACGGCGCGGGACAGAGACCATGAAAACGGAGCTCGCGGACTTGTCGCGTCTCCTCATGTTCGCCGCCGTTCGCACCACGATGCTGTGCAACAGGAACTCCGCCTTGATATGCTCGGGCTCTATTGAGGGCGGAAGATACTTCACCACCACCTTTACAGGGCAATTGCTCTGCATGGTATAGGTGTAGAACTGTCCACGTTCTTTCATTAGCGCCGTCGTAACCCTCGTCCAGTCCTCCTCCGAGGAGGCCTTAACCACCAGGTGGTTAATTTTGAACTGAAAGGTGGGTTTCTCTCGACAGAGCACCTTGATACTAGCCACCGTCTTGACGAAATCTACCTCGTACAGATAGATCGCTGGGCATTTCGTCTGAGTCTTACGACCTTCAGCGGATTCCTTCGTGTTGGAGCTCCCAGTAGCAGGTAGGGAATCCCCAGTATGGTCATTTTTGTTTGTCTTGGCCTTCTTCTTGTTCCTGCTTTTGGCCTTGGATCCATTTTCCCACTTCGCCATCCATCTCCATCTCCGCCTTGGACGCACTGGATGTAGGTTTTTCGTCCGTTAAGAACCTCTTCTGGGAACCAGCGGCGACGCCGTTGGATCCGGAGGGCCCTGGTCAGCCTCTACTTCGGCCGAAGCCTTCGCGTCGGCCATGCCAGGTACCTCAGACCCGCCGCACAAAGCCAACACCTTTCTTTTTAGTAACGCTATCAATAGCGGTCGTTCTAACTAACGGACTTCTTGTGAACACAAGAGATACTAAAACCGCCATCGCTGCAGCTCCGATAGCCGACGAAACCACACGTTCCGTCAGCTGAACTACTTGAATGCGGTATTACCGTGGACCGTATGTCGTAGGCTGCACTCCGCTTCCTGGATGGTCGTTGTTGTAATCGTGGTGGTCGCAGAGTGTTGACCGACGGCGTCCATACGGGGTGTAGCGTATGTGGGTAGTAAAACTCGTTAGTAAAAAGGTAAATAGAAGAAAAATCAATCTTTATTTCTTTACGGTGTCTTTCTCTTCGAATATTGTACGACATGAGACGTAACCTGTCGTTTTACACCCTCGTACGGACGGCATATAATGAAAATGGGGTGTGCTAGCTCTGGTTGCGGGGAAGTGGTTTGGTTTATGAACGCTTTCGATCGGGCGGCTTATGACCGTCTGGCGTTCGCTGAGATAGGACGGAAGCGTCGGGGAAAATATAGGGCCGTTGTATAACAACACAAATTTATTTACAAAAGGAACAAGGGAAACGTATCTACATATGGGGAAAGAACAAGGCAGGTTTAAGCCAATAGACAGAATTGTGTGCAGGGTGTGGATTAAGGCCACTTTGTGAGGTGAGATTATGTGTGCGGGTAGAATAGGGGTGTGATTAATATGCAGGGTGAAACTAAAGATGTTTGTATGCCACCAACTCACTCCGGTGAGCATACAAGCTGGGAAAGGCGTTAGAGGGAACTCAAATGACGCTGGTAGACGGGAAACGTGTAGAATCCGGGGAGTACGGAGCTCAGGACGCTGTAAGTGGGGAATCTCGTGCGAAGGTGCGGGATGCTGGTAGTACAGGCGGTTCCGGGGATCGCTGGTGCGGCTGGAACTGCGGCTAGATACGGAAAAAAGGGCGGACGAGAAAATTCCTTGGATGCGGGCAGGTTTGTAGGTCGCAAATATCATGCGGGCGGCGATCGGAGACAGGACGGGTCGTCCGGGATCGATGGTGCACAGAAAGAGGCAAAAGTACTACCAGGGAAACTGTACTACACAGGAGGGGAAGGACGAACTGGACAAGAAACGGGTTACCACTTACTTGCGTCGTGCGTTGCTGGTTCTGGTTCGGACTGAGGGTCTGCGGCTTGCCGGTGAACCGACATCTGGTCACTGAAGGCGGGTAAGAAAGGTTGGAATTGCTTAGCAAGCAATTAGGGCTTGGAACTGGGTTGTTCACGAAGTAACACTAACTGGAACCACTGACTGGATCGACTGGAGCGACTGACTTGACGGCAGAAAAACGCCTAACTAAATAGGGGACCGACGATTGTCAATTGTCTTGGCTCGCTGGATTGGCCGCTACGGGAAACCTTCGGAGAGGTGAGGCGACTTCCGAATCCAGGTCCAAGGGGGTGCGGGATCGATGCGGGGCACTCAGCCGTGTCGATTGGTACCATTGGTTCCAAAATCGAACGGCTGAAACGGCTGGAAAATGCGAAAAACTGAAAAAGGGGGAGGAGCTTCGGTGCGAAACTTCGGAGCGGAAAACGGGGCACTTGCTGGTCGAATATCGACATTTTCAGTCTCGAGCAACCGAAGAGTAGAGGTCTCTTATACATCTATAGCTTCGTGAAGTTCCAACTGAGCAACTATCCACCGTTGAGTTTTGAAAGTCGCCAGTTGCTGGATAGCAGTGCAACGCCCAGTCGGCTGACACCCTGAGCGCCATTGCTAACCAGACGCTGGTAGCGTCGTCTCGCAGCGTTGGAAGAAAAACTGCACTTCTCAGTGCAGCCCGTCGTCATTCGCCGACGAACGGCCACTAGCAGCCCCCGGATCATCCCGGAGTCCGCTAGAGCCCCCGGCCCGCCAGGCCCATAGTGGCCTACTAAGATTACCAAACCAACCCCTCCAGGAGGTGGGGCACCATGCATCCACGCCACCAAGGCGGACTCACCACCACCACCCGGGACGCCGCCTCTCCCGAGCCCCTCGCGGAGGCCGCCCAGAGAAGACAAGCTGGCAAGCCAGCCAGAAGCAGTCCTTCGACCGCCAAACCGGTCGAGCAGGCCGCCGCCCCAGCCGGGCCCCGCTCTGGGGCCCCTAACGGATGTCACTCCGGTGTGCCAGCCGGAGTGCCTCAAAGCGACCTTGGCCGTAAAACCCGATCGGCCACACGAAAGATCCCTCTCCCCGACCAGGGTGCCCCTCCAGCCTACTCCCTGAGCCCGGAGGAGGTGAAAGCCATCAAGGCTATCGCTGGTGACATCAGCAGCGACGAAGGCAGCATGGAGTACGAATCCATTGCTGCCACCTTCACGGAATACTCCTCGTCGAGCCACGCCACTGACATCACTAGCGAAGATTCCTCCACCGAGAAAGAGGAGGAATTCAAGCTAGAGACGAGGAGGCGGGTTAAGAAGCAAAAGGCGGGTCCTGTGGCCAAGCTAGCGCCCACGGGGGGCGCTGGCCGCAACACCGGCCACGGTGCCAGCTCCACCGCTACGGCAGGCCCATCCACGTTGCCTGACGAGACCTCCGCGGTTAATACCACGATAGGTCACCCCAAATCCCAGGGTCGCGTTCCGCCGATAATTCCCCGGGACAAAGCCAAGGACGGCGCTGCGTTCCGACATCGTGAGCCACAATATCAAAGTCACGAAGTCGGTCAGCACGAACATTGGCATCCGGATACAGCCGGCAACGGCTGCAGACTATCGGAGACTTGTGCAAGTTACCAACCTATTAGGGATAGCTTGACACACGTACCAGCTAGTAGAGGAGAAGACCCTCAAGGTAGTCTTCCAAAACGTCCCGGAGTACCTGACCGCGGAAGAGATCCGGGAGGATCTGAGACTGCAAGGCTTCGAGGCGACGGCCGTCAAACGGCTGACCAAAGGGCCGACCAGGGAACCTGGTATACGCACAGTTCGCGAAGAGCGAACACTCCAAGAGAGTCTACCACATTCGCGACATTTTGTGGCCTCAGCATCACAGTCGAGGCCAAGAAAATCAATAAGTCCAGGCCCACGCAGTGCCACCGCTGCCAACTATACGGCCATGGACAGAGAAATAGCCACGCAGCCCCTCGTTGCGTCAAATGCGCGGGGAACCACGCGGCAAGAGAATGCTGGAGACCAGTGGAGGAACCGCCCACTTGCGCACACGTGCGGGGGGGACCATCCGGCCAACACCAAAAGGTGCCCCAACGCGCCTCAAAGCAAAGCAAGTCAACACCGCAGCCAAGGCAGCAACCGCAACAACCGGCGCGTCAACCCCAGGAGCCAATCCGTAAGAAGGCTGAACCTGTCCGCGAGGACCGGAAGGAGGAGGACGTCCCTAAATCTTCCCCGAATCCACTGCCCAAGGGCAAGAAACCCAAAGCCGGAAACACCACCACCTACGCTGACAAGGTAAGGGGCGACACGGCTCACAAGTCACCCCAACAGCCAACATCTGCAGCTGCACCGCGGAAAGCGCCCAAGCCGATCCCGAAGTCTGTCGCGAGACCGTCAACGTCCAAGACCACGGAGGACGTGGAGCAAGAGCCATCACTGGTCGAGCAGCTGAGCAGCCTGATCAATTGGAGGAAACTCTTAGACCTGTCTATGAGAATCCTTCCAAAGCTGCTTCGCTGCAAGTCCCTTGGAGAAGCTGGTCTGGTGCTGGCCAGCTATCTGGAGGTACTGATGGGCTTGTTCTGCAATGGCAGTTAGACCCCACCCATCTGCTCTAACGACGGCCTTCTGGAACGCGAACGGGCAGCTAAAATCCCGGAAAGTGGAGTTCCTAGACTTTGTCCAAAGGCACCAACTGGACATAGTTCTAGTGAACGCAACCCACCTCCGGAGCCAGGACCGCTTTGCCATCCCCAACTTCGCCACCTGCCGTAACGACCGTCAAGGAGCCCGAGGCGGGGGCATCGCCATCCTCGTCAAGACCAGCCTCGACCACTATGTGAACGCGCTCCCAGCCCTATTGCACATAGAGTGCACAAGCGTAGTGGTCTGTACCAGCGTCGGTCCGATAAACTTTGTTGCCTGCTACAGCCCGCCCGGCCAGCCCCTGTGTAAGGACGACCTAGCCGGGGTTTTCGACGAGCGCCAAAGACGAGCCACGGTTATGGCGGGAGATCTAAACGCAAAAAGCCCCGTTTGGAACTCTCGCCTAACAAACACCAAAGACAGGCAACTCCTTCGGATTATGGACCAACTGGG
The DNA here is from genome assembly GCA_902655005.2 of Marronus borbonicus. NCBI lineage: Eukaryota > Metazoa > Arthropoda > Insecta > Coleoptera > Scarabaeidae > Marronus > Marronus borbonicus. The sequence goes on along the minus strand of LR737399.1, from coordinate 114,579 downwards.
GCTGGTCGCGTCTGGCCCGACGGAACCCACGATCTTCCCGGGCACAGGAAGGCCAGACGTACTGGACATCGCCGTGATGAAGAATCTAACTCTGATTCCGCGCCTCACCACCGTGAACGAACTATCCTCCGACCACAATCCGGTGCTCCTCCAGCTGGGCGAGTCTGGCACTCTCTGCGAGGAGCCCGCTCCCACGAGGAGGATAGTCTCGTGGCCGGCGTACGCTAAACACCGAACCGGCCATCTCGACCCCATCACGGCGATCAACACCCCCGAAGAGCTCGAGGGCGCCGCTCAAAAGTTCTCAGACGCCATCGTCGGAAGCATCCGCTACGCAACCAACGATGTTCCGCGCCCAAACCCGCAAACCAGCTTCATCCCCCACAGCATCAGGGAGACCATCAGGTTAAAGAACAGGCTGCATAGAAGATGTCAGAGAACCCTAGATCCTGCCCACAGGCTGGAATACAATAGAGCGGCCCAGCAGGTGAAGGAGGAGATGGACAAATTCTGCAACTCCAGGTGGGACAACTTCCTGGAGTCCATAAAAGAATCCACCCCGGTCTTTCTTGGATGCTAAGGAACCACCGCGTCCCCATGCCCCCTATCCACACGCCGGGGGGATGGCGTACACGGTGGAAGAAAAGGCGGAAGCTTTCGCTGAAGCCTTAGAACAGCAGTGCAGTCCGAACTACGGCAACGTGGACGTTCTACACATCGAACGCGTTCACCGTAGTTTGCGAAGTATACTAAGCGACGACGCCGCTGACGAGGAGCCTATACGCACCACCACGCCCTCTGAAGTAAAGAGTGTCCTCCAAAGGCTGAAGACCCGCAAAGCCCCAGGGAACGACGGGATACCAAATCAGGCCCTAAAGATACTACTGAAGAAGAGACTCGCCGCGGCCACCAACATCTTCAACGCTATGCTTCGTCTAAGGCACTTCCCAGCCCAGGATATGGCTCTGGATGAGGGTGGACCGAATAATGTTGGTCTAGGTGCGTGTCGGCACGGTTCTCCATGATTCTGAGTAAAATGAGCGGGGTGGCGACTAGTGAGTCGATTTTGTCGGGTTCGGCTACTAGGACGTAACCATGAGTGGAGTCGGGGGGCGACGTGAGGGCGGCGCAGACGAAATAGTGGCGCAAGTTTAATTAAGTAATCCGGAACAACTGTTTCGAGGATGCATGGATCCTCATTTTCAACCGTATTACCGAGTGATATGACAAGAAAGCTCTAATTCTGACATACCTGTTCTAGACCTACTCTCGAGAAAAGATATTTACAAGTATCTACTTTTGCCTCCTAGACGCCCTAAAACCGAGACATGCGAAAAATACCGAAAGATAGATGAAAAGGTTTCTTGTAATTGTAGTACAAAACATAAAACAAACATGTATATGCCCTACTCTAGTAAATTAAATAGAACTGAATATGACAACGCCCAGTTCTCTCTATTCATCAAATTTGTATTGTTTTTTATATAAGTAGTTTCGTACGCGTTTTGACGATTCTATTCTAATGTATCTGTAAGACCTGATGTGTTCATTGAATTTGGTGCCTGTCACTCTTTTCGTTTGACTAATATAAGCTTTGTCACAGTCAATATATGCAACTTTATAAATTCTCGACCTTTCCTTCATGTCCGGTTTATCTTTCGGATTGCTAAGATGGTTTTTAAGTGTATTTGGTGAACTGAAACATACGTTCATATCTTGCCCATAAAAAAAACATATAACACCTTTCGATATGTTGTTTGAGAGAAGTTTTACAAATTTCTTACTGCTAATTTCTACCGGGATTAGCGTCGTGGAATTCCTCACATAATGCTTAGTGTTGTACTTTCTTATATGTGGTCGACATCTATAGAAGAGTAACCATCGTAAATAGCTACATTGTTTATGAATTCAAGTTCTGTATTGTACCTATTCATACTTAAAGGTAATTTTATGCGACTATTTTGTGCTGTTCGCATTGGTTAGAATCGGTTGTAATGTATCTTTTAGTGTTCGTTTCCTTTCTATAATTGTCTGCTTTCCGTGTTTTGTTGTTTCTAATTACTGAACTGTCCAGGAATGGAAGTTGATTGTTCACTTCCTCTTCTACTGTGAAATTGTAGAGATTGTAGAAAATAATTTTTATTGATACAAAGTGTTCTGTAATGTTGGGATCGTGTTTGCTAACTTATTAATTATGGTTATTTCGAATAGATGTTGGAATTGCATAAAAAAACATTACTCATTAGTTTTGATGAATATCCTTAGCCGAACAATAGTAAAGGATTTCGTCGCAGCACTCTACGCTTTTAAGCGAAAGAAATGAGTATAAGAAAAATCGAACAGTTTCGCATTATGGAAAAATATATTTATAAAGATGAAATATACAGGTATCGAACATTGTAACGATTTCAAGGGTCATGTTGTAGCCTCTAGTTGATGTAAGAAGTTTACCGATGCATTACCGAAAACTGCCAGAACTACTAATTTAAATAAAATTGGAATCAGCGATGTATAGTACAGGACGAGCCGAAGAAACAGCGACATTTCACAAAATCTTAAAATCATATCAATTATTTCAGAAAGTAAGATAGATTGCAGATATATCAATTGATTGGTATACCTACAATCATTTGCATTGAAGAAAGGCATCCAAAACCGTAATATGTAACATGCAGGATGTTCCACTTCAAAAACCAAACCTGTATCGTTTGTAACGGAAACTGAGACTCTGTATACTTGGACATCATTTTATGTTGTGCAGAACTTATTTTTGAATATTTTTATTTGAAAATTGTTTCTTTAAATAAAAAAGGTTAATTCTAGTTACACCAAAATATTATTTATGGTTAACGACAATCTTTTATGGTTAGCCATCTTTCATAGATTTATTTTTGGGAAATTGTGAGCATTAGCCTTCAAAACTTCATCAGAGCGAGAGAACAATATTCTCAAGTTACTTATGTGGATAATGAAGATGTTTTAGGAAAACGGAGAGAGGAAGTATAAGGATCAGTAATGGATCCACGCGACTTAGTAACAAATGTAGTAAACAAATAACACAAAAGTATCGGCAACTTGCCATACTATGCCATAGTCCTTGCTATCATTATGTAGCAAACAATATGAGAAATAAATTTGGTAAATTAGACAGATTGAATATGTTGAGAGAACTTAATATTATATTTAACATAAGGATATTACTAGGCTTTTACCGTATCATCCAATGTTAAAATAGTGAGACAAAAAAAATGCAAGCACACATTGTTTTTTCAACCAATTCCTTTACAAAATTAAAAAAAAATTTCAATACATTAGACAAAAAAGTTTTATTCCAATGTGCAGTGACATTATGTTTTGTGTGCCCCTGAGGCGATGTATCTGTACTTTCTACCACTCGTAGCCGTACGCTTAAATTATTATAGGATTCGTAGGTAGATTTTATTACTCCCATTTTAGTTTACGATGGCTATTCCCAATAAGCGCGGTTCTGTGCTTTCATTTGCTTACCTATGTACTGGATATTTAGTCGTTGCAAGAGAGAGACAAAACATAAACTGGCCACTGTGCCATGTGATGATATTACCAGCGATATCATCTGTATTATAGAATCAAATTGATATTCATAAGTATAACTGCATAGTTGATTCAGTAACTTTAAAGGAAATTTTGAAATAATAAATCTTATGCTAATTTATTTTGAGTAGGGTTCGATGAGGTTGTAAGGGGTTGTAAATGATTCTGCAATAAATTTATGATGGTTCTGGAACAATATTTATCTACCAAATTTATCAAAATAAATTTGTTACAAAATAATGACATTCAAACTCAACTTTCCCAAAAACCATTGAACACACCGCAAAATGATAGTAATCCCTGTAATCAGCAGGTCAAACTGCATAAGGAACCATCATCAAAATAAATGTTTTAAAACATTTTTGAAATCGTTAAATCGTTCGAATTTCCTTCTGAAATTTTTTTCATCACTTTCTTAATTTTCCTATATCTCTCCAACTAACAACATAATTTATAGATTTCGATACACTGGATCGAGAAATTTTGGTTTATTTTGGAATTTATTAAAAATTCCAAAATTATTAATTTCGCATAGAAATCTGATGGTATCTAAGGATGATTCTTTTTTATTTAAATAAACACATACTTAACAAAAAAATCAAAATTTAAACTTAAACATTTTTATTAGGATGATACAAATGAAACGACTTCATATATTGTGCTAATTACACTACCCGACAAAAACATAGACGCGGTATCGTTTTTATTTACGAAACAAAGTTTATAGACATATAAAATGTAAATGAGGGTTATTAATACTTGTTATGTAAATAGTCCATTTATAGATATTTCCGGGTATTTATTGCTTTATGAAGGGTAATTGAGATTTTCCCCGATCAAAATAGGAATTTTAAATGCGAAAAAATTTAGACCCTGTGCATTTATTACATGAATGTAAGCAAAGATGTTTAATTTGATACTTCTGTTTATATGCAGTGGTTGTGCTGGTAAAGTGTACACATTTCACCACGAGAAATTATATTTTATAAAGTGTTTGCAATATGGGTAGAAAAAAGCAATTATCCTTGATAGAAAGGGGTAAAGTTCTAGCCTGGCACCAGGATGGTGTTAGTAAGAAGGAAATTGCTCGTCGGTTACGAAGAAGCGATCATTGCGTTAGAAATTTCCTAAAAGATCCGGAAAATTACGGCAAACCAAAAGGCTAGGGGCGACCGAAAGCTGTAAGTGAGCGGGATAAACGCATGATATTGCGGTGTGCATCCGATTCTTCTGCGTCAGCGAGAGTTATTGCAGAACAGGCGGGGGTACAAACGCACGTGCGTAATGTTCAAAGGATTTTAAAGGCGTCACCGGTAATATCACGGAAGAAAATGTCGAGAAAACCGCCACTTTCGGCGAAACACAAAGAAGCGAGGTTGAGATTTGCTGAAGAACACGTATCCTGGAAGAAACAATGGGAAAAATTTATATGAACCAAAAGTGAAAATGACCAGACAATTAGATCTGTGATGATATGGGCAGCGATTGGATTTCGCGATAAAAGTGGGATAGTGTTTTGCACAAACAAAATAACATCTGTGACGTATAAAGACTTATTGCGTGACAATCTTCTACGTTTTGGAAACCAATGGGCCGGGCGCAATTTTGTTTTTCAGCAAGATAACGCGCCAATTCATAAAGCAAAAACCATTACTGAATGGTTTAAAGCGAAAAAGATTAAAACTTTACAGTGGCCGGCACGGCAGACTTAAACATTATTGAAAACGTGGGGTGAATTGGCACGTCGCGTTTGTAGCGGAGGGCGTCAATATTTCACGGTACAGGAACTGAAAACTTCAATAGTGACTGTTTAAACATTGGAGTAATAATTTATTATTTAGTTCATATATTACTGGAGGAGATATTTTTAAGTTTATTTTACTTTTATGAATAAAAACTTAATTAGATATCTTGCTAGTTTCGCAAAGAAATGTTGTAACCCTTAAAACCCTTAAAACATCTTACCGCATCTAAGTTTTTGTCGGGGAGTGTATATTGTAATGTTACAACGAAACGTCTACGAGGTTACAAGTCACCAGCGCCACTCCCACATCTCTTCCTGGCATTTCACATTGTGCATCTATCGGGTATAAGGGTCCATCCAGTGGTGGAAAGCCCGATTTCTATTACAAAATTCGTTCTTTTAGCCAAATATCTTTGAGGCGTAGAAATAAGGAAATTATTATTATTATTTTTGTGACAAAAGTCTTGAATACTGTTTTCTAACGTACCTCCAAATTGTACGTTTTCATATTCGTACTGCACCCCTATTTTGAAGGAAAAAGTTAATCATTACACATACAGTAACGTGCGCTTGGATTATTGTGCGATTCGTAGGTAGATTTTAATACTACTCTTTTAATTTATGATGGGTATTCCCAATAAACGTGGTTCTCTGCTTTTCTTTTTGCTGAACCTAACAAAACACATCAGAAAATGCCTAGAAACAATACTCAAAAAAATAGTGCCAAGATAGCTTCCTCATAGTATTGATGGAATAATTCAAGGCAAACGCAACAAAAGGTGAGAAAAAATACACTACCCACGGTTATATACATCATGGGAAGCCTGTCAGAATATTCACATGTGCGGTTTCCCAAAGCCTTGCGCTGCCATATCGTGTTAAGCAGTTAGAGAACTGCTCGAGGGATGGTTTGGGGAATAGTACCCGGTTTATGCAGCTGCTTCCTGAACGGCAGGCAAGGCATTTTGAAAGTTGTGGCATTAACTCTGAGGCAACAGCTATAAACGGTAGAGATAAAATATGCTCTCGGAACTACGCTGATGACGTCGGGTAGGTAAAAACATGTCCGTGGGTACTACATTTTTTTCTCTCCTTTTGTTGCGTTTGTCGTGAATTATTCCATTAATACCATGAGGAAGCTATCTTAGCATTTTTTGTTTGGTTTTCCGTTTTGATACTAGTTGGGTGTGTGTACGAAGTTTTTTCTGTGCAGTAAAATTATTTTGTGCCTTAAAGAAGGTTCTACGCTAATTTTTGCGGCTTTGTTCCATCCAGAGAAGAAGTATAATTTATCTGCTTACAAGAACGTAGTTTTTTTTAATTTTGAGCTTTGAAAACGACGTAACTTTTACGGTTTGCTATGAATAAATTATGTAGATACAACCTTCCGTTGTATTCTATTGTTAGTGTTTTATCAAGTTAAGGAATTGTTTTTTTGTAGGTTTAATTTTATTATTAGTAGTTAGTTTGCTTGCTTGTATATAGTATCTCACAAGAATAAGCTAGTTTTGAACAATTTCGCCTCTAGGAAGACGATTTTACAATATTATTTAGTCTTGGGTAACTACCCAAGAATAAATAATAATATGTAACTACATATTATAAGAAACAAATCTATATGATCTGTGAACCAACAAGATTTGTTGGGTAACCGTAATACCGCGTGTGCTTACGCACGAATAATAATATCCATAAGTAACTTCAAACACTAATTAGACTAAGATCGTTATACGCCACGTTAACCTAGACAGAGTATTTGAACCTGTTTAAAATAGATCTCCCAATTTCTGTTAGATATTCGGAACCATCCAAACCTCCAAACTTGTTAGCCTTCTTTATTTTTGTTATTGCGTAATAAACTTTGTTATACGTTTAAATTTTATATATTTTCTATCATTTGCATTACTTACCACCTCTGGTGGCTACGGTTCTGTAATTGAGACGAACTACTTGAGTTGAGCACCTAACCTTGTTACCCTGTGCGATTCGATCTGAACGACCGTCTCGGACTAGGCATAAGCGCATAAGCATAACATTGAGTTTACGACATGTAGGCGTGTCTGTTGATTAAGGGTAGGATTATCGCGACTTTCTCTCCTCTTTCTTCCCTGTTTATACGTAAATTCGCTGTAATACGTCAAAATTACGTTCGGGTAGTGTGAACAACTGTATTGATATCTCATATACTTAACATTACGAATTACGTACCGATAACGTATTTCGTATGCTTACGCTTATTGTGAGCAAGGCCTATTGCCTAGCTGCGATAGATTACGACATGCACAGGACATGATGGCTGTTTTTCTGTGGTGGGTGTAGTATATTTGTCGCACCAACTCCAGATCATTAAAATGTGTTTTACTACTTTATTAGGTAACATTATTATTATATAGCCTATTTGTTATTAAAGATACTAATAACAAATAGGCTATATTTGGTAGATCAATATAGTGATAATCAATTACAAAATATGTTTTCTTTGACGTATATATATATTAAGTAATCATAGTTTTACTTTTGCGCAGATGCTCCAAAAATCCTAAGCGTCGGCCCCGATCGATTAACAACAGCGCCTTTGTTCACTTCAGTTACGTTTGAGTGCGTAGCTGAAGGTAATCCTCATCCTACATATCAGTGGCTTCAAAGACTACCAACATCCCCTGATGTTATATTAGAAAGAGGTCGAGAATCAAAACTTCATATACCTAATGTGACGTATGATTATCAGGGTGAATATGTTTGCAAAGCCACCAATGTAATAAGTGGAACAGAGCGAACAATTCAAAGTGAAGCTGTAGCATTACAGGTAATAGGTAAGTAGGTAAAAAATAAGCGTGGTTACTAAAAAGCCTACATTTTAAATTATTTGCATACAGAGTCAGTCAAGAGGAGCAAACCAAACTCTAGGAGTGTATTGTACATGTGAAAATAGTGTAAAAAAAAAACAGATATGTTCATATTTTCATTTGTAGTGTATAAGCTCCAAAACAATGTTAAATCACTGTCAAAATACACAGGGACATATCAGAACAACAAGATTATTGAAATGATTTTGGGACTCGTAACGATACAGATAGCTGGCAAATATGTGATATGAAGCGAAAAAAACTTAATGTAGAATGTACTTGACTTTTTGTTTTGCACGGACAGTCAATGCAAGGCTATTTTTATTTTACTTAAGACGTATTAACTCGAAAACAAGCGAAAATTCGGATCGTTTAGAAGAGCGCTAGTTAAGAAATCGAAAAAAGTATATGAGTTGTTTACATTATTGTTACGTGTACAATGTACTCCTAGAGTTAGGTCCGTTCTTCCTTACTCACCATGTGTACATACAATAGTATATACAGAGCTCATGCTCGAGAATTTAATCTGAAAAAGGAAAAAATGTTATTTACTTGATAATTTATCAGAGAAAGTTATTGTTTATAAAATCATAGAGAGAATAAAAATGCAAATATCTTATTTTATAATAACTCGCAGTATGACGTATTGAGAGCGTTATTTAGTTGAGTACGATCTGTAACGTGGGGAACTTCCACTAAAATTTTCGACTTCTGTTTGTATTTTGAAATGAATTTACCATAACGTTTTACGCGTACACCTATGTATCAAAAAGGCAGTTTGCATAACGACAACTGCTTGGTATACGCAACAGGAACGACGTAATTTTTAGCAGAGTCACAGTGGGTATAAACATACTTCAGGAATATAGGTACGCAAAAGATATTAATTTGGTTCTAAGCCTTACTTATGTCCCAATAGATAATTTTGTTTTTCTTTTACAAATATGACAATTACTACATTAGATATTTTAAAGGAACGCGAGAATATTAAATATGTCCCTGAACAGCTTAAACAACTAAGGTAGGTCAAACAGCTGTCTAACCCCTCTAAATTGTTCAGGAACCTGGTGAGCTACTTAAATTTGCTTCAGCTGTCTGTCTAATCTGTCCGGGAAGCTGTTTATACTGTCTCTCTGATTTGTTGAAACTGTTCAGGGACTTATTTAAGCTTGCTTTATTTCAAACATCGTTGGCTTATGACATCACAGGCTGCATGGTCCGGAGGTGAGAATGGTTTGAACCGTCAAACCTACTAACACATCCAATTCTATACTACAAAATTCCAAAATCGGAATCGACGGACATGTTTAAATATTTTAGGTGAAGTGGCACTACTGATGTACGTAATTTACTAAATTTTCATATTTATCCAGCTTATTTCTTTCTAGATATCGCTGGTTTTCCGCGGGACAACCGTACCACCAACTCGTTATCTGGTTGGCAAAACCTGTGTGGTGCCACTATCGTATCACCGGCCTCTTAATTATAACTCACCTGTGAAATTGAAATTATTTTTAGAAAATAGATCATTACCGCTCCCCAAACTTCATTACTTTCAGAAATATGCTCATCGCATTGTTGTGCATTACTTATATCTCTGTAGATGATATAATAAAAATGTTGTTTTATTTCCAAGTTTAATTTACAGTTTTCCAAAGTATTCTTGCCCCATTTACACTTACCTTTTGTCTGTAACAAACATAAAATGTATCGGCACACTCCACACCACACAAAAAATTTAATAAATTCGGAACATGTTTTGGAAATTCGGGGGTTTCCGAAGTTACTATGCCGCAGTCCTTGATAATATTATTAGTGAATTAACAAATGCATAAAAATTTTGACTTTGCGCACTCAATCCGTAGACACGTAATATGTATACGACAAAGTGACCGATGTAAATTACAGTTTAACATTTGCTAACTATTAATCCTGGCTTCCGCATATTTTACGCCTCCTGAATATTGAATATAGTTGAAAAAACGAAACTGATTTCCCGAATTCTTACCAAAGTATTTTATTTTTGCGAATGAAATGTCCAGCTTAGTTTTTACATTTTATACTCCAGTTCTGCCCAAAAATAAGTTTGGTTATGTTTAAATTTTTAATTTAGACTACTACATTCCGAAAGAATAATTCGATTTTAAAATATCTCTTTCTATTAAGATTTATCGTCAGAAATATGCAGATTACAATTAGTTTCTGTACTAGGTAAAACAGTACCGGCGGTTTCGCTTTTAAGTAAGAAAATAGTCGATATCTACTTCTATCGTTATGTCCTACATATCCAGGAAAAAAATCTACAAAAGTGATCATCAAATATAGTATTAGGAATACACTGTTTTTGTCCAGCCATTTCTGAAGCATCTTATTTTGATGACTATCAATCCGCATGTAATATATTTTTAACGGTACAGAGATCATTGAATAATTTGGAAGAATGAACAGCGTACTTACATATAGTTTCCAAGGAATGGAAATATGCTTTTTTTTCATTTAATCTGCGTTCCGAAAGCCACAACAAAATCTTTGTCACTTTACCCTCTCTAACAGATATTCTGTTGATCTAGCATTTTAGTCTTTGAGATCTGGGTTTATTAAGTTTCCATGTTTTCTAAAAAATATTTAAAGGTTTATAACTCAAAGGGTTAATAAAATAAGTAAATAAATATAAATATAGATTGCGAGATAGGTTTTATTATCAATAAATCTTACATAATTTAACATTTTAAGTAATATGCAACCAGAACTACATAGTAAATACCGAGTTTTCCGTAAATAATTTTTAGTTTTTATTTTTAGTGCGTACTGTTATTTCTTTCGTTTTTTAATTTAAATCATAATTAATTGTAATTAGATGAAGATGTGAAGAAATAGAAGCAGACAATGTAGTGCTCATGTTTTCCTCATATACAGTGTTATTTAGCAGGCTATGTAAAATAGGGATACACATATCCCAGTATTCACGGTAGAGCTCGTGGACGTTCTCGTAATATATTGGCCGTATTTAACCGTTTTGAAAATGCCCTTTAGCAACTTTGTAAATAGTTTTCTCATGGTAAAATGAAAAAATAACAGGGATTGTTTTAGACACAAACAGTGGGGACATAAAGTATAAATTTACAAGATTAGAATTCAATCCCTGTGCAGAGAAGTTTATATTATTGGAAAACCTTAGTGATGCAGTTAAAGAAAAAGAAATCTCACTTAGACAAGCTGCATCAGAAAACAAGGAGGACAACGTATAAACGCCGTCACTATAGGGGTGGGTCCAAAAATAACAAATGTGTTTGTCGTGCCAATAAAGAAATGCAATTCTAAGTGCCGTGGATTATTATCGTGTTCCAATAAAAGTGAATAATTGATATTTTCACATTTCTTGTTAAAAATATTTTGATATTATTTTAAGTTCTCTTCTTTTCTTTTAATTTTACAGTAGGCTTTGTTATTCTTTTTATAAAGAGATAAAAATAAAATTATTTTCCTTTAATTACAATACCAACCTTAAACTTTAATATCAACCTACTCACTTATTTATGGTCGATGTCGCTAATGGCCGGATAAAAATAGAAAAATTAAATAAAATACAAATATTTTCAACATTGTCCACAAATAATCGAAATTTTCGTTACTTCCCAGGAAATAATGATATTGTCCAGAAAATATGGCGACTTACGTTAATATCCGGTAAATTTCGTCAACACCTAATTTACAATGCCGTTCGTTACAACTATGCAGTATCTTTGTAGTGTTCGATGCGTTATTTCAGGTGATATAGCTTAAATAAAAAGCAAATGACAATATACCGGTTTCAAATATCATCCTCAATGTAAACATTTACAATTACGTTTGAATGATTTACTTGAAACGTAATTTTGCTCCTTACTTCACGAGGTTTTTAGTTATGGTATTTAAAGTTCACCATTATAATGACTAACATGTTTACAAATGCATGAACCACAACTTACGTTATTATTCTGTCATTAGTATGAAACTTTGTACTCTTTCATTAAGATAAGTGTTATTATAAATATCTATATTTTTGGAACCTAGGGCAGTTCGTTGCCGAATTGCTACCCGATAGTACTTATAACGTTCAAACTTCGAATATTGTGTGAAACTTTGGAATAAAGTAGTTAAAAAAAAACCTTCGTGTTTCAAAGTGAAACATATTTGGCGCAGTCAGTAGGATTCAGGAAGATAGAATTAAGCGAAGAATCTATTCTATCTTTGGTATCCACCATTCATCCTGGGAAAGAAAAAAACCTCTGAACGCAAGTAAGTTGTTGAGTCCCTCCATTCTCCCGCTTTGCCTTTGAAATTTAAACAATATATATATACTTTTTCGTGTGAAATCATTTGTCAAAAAAAAAATCAAAAAAAAACAAAAGAAAAACATTTCCTTTTAAATTATCTTATGACGATAAAGCACTTCGATGTAGAGAATTTATCTAACACGCTAAGCAAAATGTCACTAGAAACTAGAAACACTCCCACAATCCAGGCCGCAAAGGCTATTGCCGACTTTTTACCGATTTTTCATGGCAAACCCATGCAATTAGAGAGTTTCATAAATGCTTGCGATGATGTTTTCAATAGTTACGGTCTCACAACAGACAATAATTTAAATCATTTCACATTCATTGCGATTCGTTCAAAATTAAGAGATGAAGTAACTAATCACACAATGTGTAGACCCGATCTAAATACTTGGCCACTAATTAGAAAAGCTCTAAGAGACCAATTTGGCGATAGGGTTGATAGCCATACTTTAACCAGAGAATTTCTCCAGTTAATAAAAAAGAGTAACGAGAATATTTTAGACTTCTTAGAACGTATCAAACATATTAAATCCCGATTAGATATCAAAATTAACAGCGACACATCTATACCCGCCCAAAGAAAACCTTTGTTTTTTGAATAGAATGAAGCAAACGCTCTAGATATTTTAATTGCAAACGTAGATGATATTCTAAGAACTAAGTTAGATTTAAAAGAACCAAAAACTTTAGTAGCTGCCGAAGACATAGTAAGTAGACATTTTTATGATCAACAAAGAATAAACTCTCTTCAAGAGTCAAGCAAAAACAAAAACGGTCATTATAATCCAAGAAACATCCCGCAACGAGTCACTCAGCTCAGCGTACCAAATAAGGTTCATAATGTTAATCTTGCCAGTAGTCAATTTTATACACTTAGGCCTTTTCAAACATTCAATCAACCGAGATATTCATTTCCTAGTACATCATACAACTCAAACGCTAGGCGCACATCTCAATTCCCCACTCAACCTATCAATATTCAACCAAGACCGTAAACGAATCAAAAATTTTTTACTAATTCTCAAGTATTTGGTAAACCCAAAAACGTATTCGCTCCACAGCCTAATTATAAACCGACCTTTAAACCTGAGCCTATGTCTACCACATCCACAGTTCCATCCACTCGTTAACACGAGTTTGATTAAATCAAAATTTTCCCAACAGAATGAACCAATTTCAAAATAGACAGGTTATTGCTGAAGAACTAACTAATGTTGAAAATCAACAAACCAACTATGAATATCATGAACCTCACGAGAATCAAGAGGAATATTTTTATAACAATCGTATGATACCCACCTGTCTTACGATCTAAATTACTATAAGGATAATACCCATTCGTTTTACGCACCAGATTACTATCACGAATCCGATCACAGTCAAGAATCTGATTATAGCCACCCTAATGTACAAGAAGCATTAGAATCAAATAATTCAAATTTTCAGGAAAATGCCTCACAGTCAGGGGAAACATAGATCTTAACAATATTATCCCAAATTCTCTTCCTTTCATTGAAATTTGTAATCCACCCGTAAAATTATTGATCGATACTGGATGTCACCCTTCACTTATACGTCCATATATTGCAAAAAAATACTTTTCCAAAACTATATATAAGTCAAATACACCTATTATTACCTGTACAGGATCTAACCAAGCTCAATTTAAAGCTAACATTCCTCTATTTAATGAATTTAAACCTTTTCAAGGTAATTTAGAATTCGTCCTTTTTAGTTTTCACGATTACTTTGATGGAATAATCGGTATTCGCGATTTAAGAGCGCTCTGTCTTAATATAGATGTAAGAAATAACCAACTGTATAACGACTACGTTTCAATCCCCTTAAACTATAGAACTGATTTCGAAACTCAAAAAATCGAAGTCCCCCCATTTTCCTCCGTTATAAAAGATATTAAAACTAGCTTACCGAGTCGCGAAATTTTAATACCCGAATTAAAAAACAAGGACAACACTATTGTAATTCCCGAAAGTGTGCTAAATGTCAACAACGGAACAGTAAGCTTAGAAATAAAAAATGTCACCGGCGATACTCAGTTATTCGAAATCAATAAAAATTTTCTAAACCCTTTTGCATCCGAATTTAACGAAACAGAGTATCAGTGCTTTTCTTGTGAAGAATTAATAAGAGCTAGTAAAAAGAACGGCGAACACAATAAATATATATATTTTTGACTTAAGAACAGACCATTTAAATTCAGAGGAGAAACAAAGATACTAACAAATGATCCAATCCTACAACATCCAGATTTTACCAAACCATTTAACCTTACCACAGATGCATCAAATTTTGCTATTGGTGCCGTCCTTTCACAAGGGCCTATAGGAAGAGATCTCCCGATTGCTAACGCATCGAGAACCCTTAACCCCGCGGAAATTAACTACAGTACCATAGAAGGAGCTACTTGCTATAGTTTGGGCTGTAAAGTACTTTCGTCCTTATCTGTTTGGCGTTAAATTCAATATTGTAACGGATCACAAACCACTGGAATGGCTTCTTTCCCTAAAGGAACCTAATTCCAAATTGGTAAGATGGCGTCTTAAACTCGAAGAATATGACTATAAGATTATCTACAAAAAGGGCAAATTAAACACTAATGCCGATGCTCTCTCTCGAGTTGAAATCAATTCCATTCATACAGATGATAACGCATCTATTGTTGCGAATCCAGGAGATATTACAGATATCTTAAATGACCTTTCCGAATTAAATTCTGAAAATACGTTTCCATCAGATTGCAAAGATATCAACAAAATTGTAGCCGATGAAGCGCCTCAATATCGTTATTCAAATCTTCCAGCGCATAAACCCGAAATCACAATCCTCTGAATTCAATAGAAACTGTTAACAATATCTTACTATTTATAAGCCACGTTGGTATTCCACGCAAAATAACTTGTGATAATGGAGTCGAATTTAAAAATGAAGCTATGCAGGAATTTTGTAAAACCCATGAGATTGAACTACACTATACTAACATTTATAACCCTAATAGTAATAGCCCAGTAGAGCGATTTCACTCTTCTATAAGTGAAAGCCTCAGAATTCTGCAACAACAAAAGAAACGGGAAACAGTCGCAACAGTTGACTACAAAAATCCGTTTGAATTAAACGAACAAAGTAAAATAATGCAACATATACATGACCATTCAGAAAATATAAAGATTTTAGGCGAATCTATATACGATAAATTGATCGATAAACAAAATAAAAATTTAGAAACGATAAATTTGAAGCGAAGTAATCTGGAAATCAATTTAGGCCAGCCCCTATTTAGAAAGCAAACTCGTTTTCCTAACTCCAAAAAATGCACTCAACCATACATTCCTGTTACTAACCCTTTACTAATTGACGACAATAAAATTAAAACTGATTAAAAAATCTATCACCAGATGTTGCTGAAACCACAACGTTTCATTACAGGGCAACAGCACGATGAACCTCACTCACGTCAATGTAGTTCAGGCGATCCTAATTATCCTGGCCCATCCAACCTTACAAAATATTGAGGTAACAAATATAAAAAACCCAATTCTCCCTATTCTACTTGGCGAAACTAAAATAATTACATTTAAGCATACCTTCTTGTACTATATCAACGTAACACTCCCTGAGGAAACTGCCTATAATATTAAAACTAAATTAGCCATGTTAAAAGAAAAATTAAATAGCATTGAAATGACTCATTTCAGTCTAATAATACTGAGTAAAATCAATAATGCACTTTTATTAACTCAGGATGTACTAAACAAACTAAAAGATTTTACCCACAAGGAACGTAGTAAACGAGGAATAATCAATGGTGTAAGAACAGTTTCAAAATGATTATTCGGTACCCTAGATGCCAACGATGAACATCATATCAACACTCAACTAGAACTACTAACAAAAAACGATGATGAAATGCGTAGGAAGGTGCGTGTAAAAGAATTAACGAAAGTATATTACGACAACTTTCAAATGTTAAAAGACAATCAGAATATCTTAGGAAGTCAAGTAGATCGATTATCAGAGGAAATTAAACTAATTAACAAACTAGATCAGGCTTTTTCATTTTCCAACGTAATCGATAATTTACTCATACAACTGCATTCTATTCAAAATCTAGTAACGTTGAAACAGCTATCGCATTTGCAAATATTCTAAATATTCTACATAGTTCTATAATAAAACTAAAAGAACTAAAATTAATCATTACAAAGCTAAATGATGAAATGATGATGAAATATATAAAATCAGGCAGGTGCCTATACTGGAAAACTCCATCAATTACTACTCTCTTTTCAGTACAAGTAATAATAAAAGGAAAAATTATATTGTTCAAAATTCCTACACCAATAGTAACTACTTCATATAAATATTTTCAATTGCATCCCGTTCCTATCTCCAATATAATGATTATACCCATGGAACCTTTCCTTTTACACAACAACTCTGAATATTGGACAACATCCGAGCCATGCACAAGGATAGAAGAATACTACTACTGCAGACTTCGCAATCTAAGACAAAACCAACCATGTTTGGCGACACTAATCAACACGGGAAAGAATACCTGCCATGGAACTCCTGGTCACATTCAGGAAAGCAGCGCTACACAAGTTACCCACAACAAGATTCTGGTTATACCCGCCAAACCAATAAACGTCGAGAGTCATTGCAACAACAAAGGCTTCCACATGGTTACTCCACCCAGCATCGTTGCATTGGAAGACTGCCAAATCAACATCTTGGGAAAAACTTATTTACCAGAAGGCAACATGTACGAAGAATATATCTTCGAATTACCCATAATTAACATCACCCTCGACAATCAAGTTACGCCAAAACGGACAGTTCACTTGCACACCGTGAACGACAGTGATATGAAACATTAGCAAACAGTTCTCAACTGTTCGGATGAAGTTCCCCCAATGGTTGCAGCACCAAGCCACTCATGGATCAACAGTGTACTTATAATAGTTGTAATAACAATACTATTAACACTGGTTGTCATATTCACCATAAGGAAATTCGCAAAATCAACGCCACGGAAAAAACCAACACCGACTTTTTCCGACCTAGGGAGGGAGGAGTTATGATATTTAAAATAAACACCACTATAATGACTAACATGTTTACAAATGCATGAATCACAACTTATGTTTTAGTTTGTCATTAGTATGAAACTTTGTACTCTTTCATTAAGATAAGTGTCATTATAATAATGATAGCAAGGACTGTGGCGTAATATGGTAAACAAAACATAAGTATCGGCACCCTCCGCACCACACAATTTTAATTTATTATATAGTAATATAATAATTAGTCCGGGACGGCCGTTTCGAGGACACGAATGGTCATCATCACCATTTATTTATTTATTATTTCAAAGTCCACCCACTCTTTTCTCCAGTAAAGTGTCAATAATTATTTTTCAATTTTATATGGAACTGACATTTTCTAGATTACCTAATAACTATAAAAAAATCTTTAATAATTTGCCAAACACATAAAATTCGTTACACGTAAATCGTACTTCTTCTGAAAAATTTCAGAAATAGATGATATAGAGTCAAGGCTTTCTTCTAAACTGTTGATTTAAAATAGTGTTATTTCCTTAATAATTAATTATAGTGAAAATGTTCTAACAATTTTCTTTCATAAAAGTAGTTTGCTGAAGATCTTTCAAGGAGAACAACGTCTATTCATGTAAATACTTTCCATTAGTTTTCTCAGTGTTGGTCAAGAAAACCTCGTGAAATGCGGAGTGAGATTACGTTTCAAGTAAATCATATCAAATACAATCATAACTACTTGCAACGAGCATGAATGTTCGAGACCGGTATAATTGTAATTTCCACTTTATTTACGCTGTCATCCGAAATTATGCATCAAACACTGTATAGCCACCCCTTCTACTAATCATATAATTGCAGACTTTGACAATTTGGTGAATACTGGGCTATGTGTATCCTTCTTCTTACATACGCTGCCTCACTCTAAATAAAAATAAGCGCACAAAAGTTTAGAATTCGACATAAAACGACTAGGTTTATTTAAATCAAACATAGTAACGATTTCTGTAGCTATCTTGTTGAATTCAGTTGATAGGAGATTTTGTTAAGGTACTTCAAGAAGTACTTAGTCTAATAAAATTGTAAGCACCACTTGGCATTTCGCAAAAATCCCATTATTCCAGTTATCTCAGATAGTATAAAGGGAACAGAGGTAATTCGAAAATTCAGAAAATTATATTTATTTTTGGAAAGAAAAAGAGGTAGGTGCTGTAGATGATGTTCTCCAAAGAAATATACCACCGACACTCTCATAAAATAACCTTCGAAGAGATATTAACGTAAATTATTGGTACTGCATTTACGAGGCTCGACTCTAAAAACGGGTGATTGAGCAGCTAAAAAATTAACCTTGTTCTTACATTGTAACCCGCAACATTTTAACTTTTTTACAATTTTCGGATTACCTGCGTGCCGTTGCTTAGGAATGTATATTTCTCTTGTTGCGGCCAAAGAATTCTTTTATTCAACATACTAATTTATTTTCTACGCTTTCTACTACCGACAGGTATTTTATAAAATCTAGATGGCAAAAAATGTAGGAAATTTTGAAGTAAATTCGTTTAACGAGGCATACGCGAGTGCCTTAGCTTTAGACTGTAACTTCAGTCGAGTTATGCCAGAAATACTACATTTAATATGAATGACGACAGAGATTTAAGATTATGTGATTTTTTTTATTAACATTATAATTATTCGTGAATTGATGTTCTGCAAATCTAGCCTTTCTAAACGAGTGTTATACATTTTAGGTGCACCTCAAGTGTTGCGGTACATTACTACGCCTGAAATAGTGGTTGAGAAGGGTCAAACTGCCGTAATAAGTTTAGTAGTGTGCGCCGATCCTCGTCCAAGAGTTGTAGCATGGGAATGGGGCTCATTAAGACTTGAAGCAGGTTCAGAAATGGGTGAGTAACAGAACAAAGGCCTGTTTGTTCCACTATCCTTATAGAAATTAGGTAATGGAAACACAAAGAGCGAGTATAGTATGGCTTTAGCTAGACTCCCGCTTAAATAAACAACACATAAGTATCGGCAACCTCCGCACCACATAGGTTTAATTAATTATGTAATAATTAATCCGAGACTGCCGTTTTGAGGACGCGAATGGTCTTTATCATCATCCGGTGACCATCATTCGGTCACCGGTTGATGATGAAACGGCCGTTCTGGATTAATTATTACATAATTTATTAAACTTGTGTGGTGCGGAGGTTGCCGATACTTATCTGTTGTTTAGCATACTACGCCACAGTCCTTTGTTTCAGTTCAAATGCATATACAGTGTTTTCAGAAGATAATAATTATTTTCAACGTATAAGATGCGTAAATATACTGATTGTCATTAATATGTGCCAATAACGAACGACCAACGACGAAAACTTCTTTTTTGCTTGGTAGATTTTATACGTACTTCTATCTGTATTTTTGTTTGAATTGTTTTTTTTTACCTGTTATATACATCGTTTAATAAATAATAAAGCAATTACTTACTTACTTACAAAGCTATATTGATATAAATGAATATAATTAATTGCCCTGGATGGCCAATGCCAGTTTTTAAGAAAAAAAATTGCCTTGCGTGTGCCTAGCCTCGAAGTCGAAGTGTGCTACCCTTGCAGATTCCATGGAAAATACTGTCTATTTCTGTACAGGTCAATATAGCAATATAATTCGACAATTTCAACGATTAGAGTATCTTTAATTAGATACTCTGAAAGCTACATTGCTTTTTTACGCTATAATACTTTTTATGTACGTCTTACAACGCGATGTTCCTACATCGCGTTCACATCTAACCTGGTTAGATGTGAACAGACGCTAGTTCTTTCAGGAACTAATAGCTTTGGTGTTACTGTTTACTCTCTGGATTAAGATATACTATACGCTTAATTTACAAGAGAAGCCCACCAACTGTAAATTATAGAAACTTAGTTTGTAGACTTCATGGAGTGTTATTTAAGGACACTCTCTATTCAGCTTTAGGGGGTAAAAATCTGATTTTGAAATTTGATCCGAATTTCGTTTACCTACAATAACTTTTAAACAGTGAAAAAGATAGAAAAAGAGTTTCAGTAGCGGACTTACACCCTTTAGACAGCCCTTTCGGCTGGTATAGCTATTTATATACAGGGTGTTCCAATAAGCACAGAACAACGTATGCTGTGCTTATTTGATCGACTTTCAGAAATAGGTTCTAATCGCTTTTTTTTGCCACTAAATAGTGTATACAATGGTAATTTACATCATTATACAGGCTGTCCACAAACTATGAATGTTGGTATACTTCCCTATTATAATGAGATACTTTGTATATTATTGTGTGGTTGCATTGTATGTTGAAAATTTGTGTAAAATTATACCAGGCGCTAAATGCATATATGTGATAGTTTTCGAGTTATGCGCGTTTGGATGAAGGAATATATTGCTCTGACAGGCAATAGAAAATGTATACTTCGACCGATTATTCCTGATGCTTTAGACATTCCACTCTATATGCAAAGTAGTGACAGATTTTTCATTCGTCAATATTATTATTAATATTCGTATTGTTCATGAGTATACAAAAGAAGCTAATATTTATTGGCAGTAAATTGTTATTTTGTGCCAAGTTTATTGATATTGTAAGTTTATATCATTTTGCAGATGTGTGGGCAGCTATTCATAAAAAAACAATCGACTTAAATATAATCGATGCATAGTAAAAATACGTATATACATCATACTCATACTCATCGTCATGATAGTGAAAGTCCTCAAAAAAATAAATATTGACTGCAAAATTGACGAACTCCGTGTAGGTACGCATCGGTGAAATTTTTTTTAATAGTTCACTAGTTAGTTTGCTTGATGATGATGCTTCAGCTTTAACATTTGAAACCTGTTAGTAACAAAACATAGTATGCGCTATTAGGTTTTGATTACAATGTTAATGTTAGTATACTAACCTGGAATAAGTTGTCGCGAATTTTGTGACCAAATGTACCGCTTGCTTCCTTAAAAACTATTAGCGATGGTGATTTATATATAGTATAATAGTTTTCCTTCAGCCGATATTATAGGGAGTATCGTTTAACTATGTATGGTGGTTGATACAGAATGCACAGTGTACACAATAGCTTTGCCTCCTAAGTAGCTCAATGTACGACCAGAATGCAATTCCAAATCAAATCCACTTTCATCTGCATTATAGACATTTTCTACCCGACATGTTTCGATGTGCGGTTTTATAGAATTGATAAAGTTTGTAGCCACTGCTTCTAGGTGCTCTTTATCCCGTCCATATGTTTGGTCGGCAAATTTAGTTACGTTTCTAGGGGTAACTTTATTGTTTCTCTTAAATTGCAATATCCTGCTTCTAAATGCTTTGAAATGTTCCAGTTTAATGATTGTGTTTACTGCTACCGCTCATTGCCGCAGGTGTATATTGTGTACTATGGTGCTTTCATCCACAGCTGCTGAAATTTTACATTTTACATCTATTCTTTCCATCCTTTTGTATATATTTTCTCATCGGTACAGCTGCTGAGCCGATGTTATTTTCTTAAGTTTGCTTCTTACACAACCTATTGATCGTCGCTTTGAACCAGTCCAAATCTCAACAGCTCTCTTGTTGTAATTTGGAGTAATATTATCGTCTGCCAAGGCACATGTCTTCTTCAGCATTTTTTAAATCGTTGGACGATGAAGGCCCGTCTTCAGTTGCTATTTCAATAACGCGAAGACGATCCATCTCTTCAAATACTAATCCTTCTATAGTTTCGACTGCGAAAGTTGTTTCGCGAACAATTGCGTTATTTGGTCTTCATTCTAACTATATGAAAATGTTAACAGATGAATACTATTTGCTGGATTGGAACTATGTTAGCTACCGACACTGCAAAGCGATTTGAACTGACTTTCGATAAAAATTGAATTCTTATATAAGTATGTTGTACCGAGCGGGGTCTGTGCCAAGCTTTCCAGGCCACATTCTCCCGGTTGAAATAAAAATATCTGTAGACGTTTTGCCCGCTATCCAAATCTCCTCAAAATTATTAGAAATAGGCATTTAGCATGTGATATAATCATTCACTGATTTTCAACATGCAATGCAATCACATAACAATATACAGAGTATCTCATTAAAAAAAGGAAGTATGTCAACATTTATAATGTTATGGACATCCTGTATAATTATGTAAATCACCTGAATATACACTATTTAATGACGAAAAACGATTAGAACCGATTTCTGAAATTCGATAAAATAAGCACAACATATGAGGTTCCGTGCTTATTAACATCCTGTATATAAATATTATACCAGCCGACAGGGCAGTCTAAACGGTGCTCCATTGAAACTTTTTTCTATCCTTCACAGCTTAAAAGCTAGTGGATAATCGAAATTTGGGTCGAATTTCAGGTCATGTTCCGCCGCAACACTCCATGGAGTCAACAAACTGATAAAGTTTCATCAGAATCTGCGATTTACAGTTCGTGCGCTTCCCTTGTTAATTTTACTTTCTTTGGGATTTTCGGTTTATTCTTTTAAATACAATTGCTACATATTAAGTTTTTTTTCTTTTACTTTTGTTGTTTACCTATAATACAGTTTTATTTTTTTTATATAATTAATCATGTTTAGTTAGGTTTTAAAAAATCTTTTACTCTTGATTTTACGAAAGAGGAAATCTTGCTTTCCTTTTCTTCCTTTTTATGTAGATGTTTGGTATAATTGTGGTGTGCATCTAGAACTATTTTAATTTAAATTTTATATGCAAAATTTTTTGTATTTTGTAAGATACAAAAAAAAAACAAAGAAAGTATTCCTGATTTAAATTGAATTTAATCTGTTAAAAAAAAGAAAAATACGGAATGCAGTATAGAAAAAAAAATGTATAATATATAGGCTGTTTTATGAACATAAGTTAATTTAGTTGCTCTGCAGATAGTCAAGTTAAAAATGCACATACTTTACTACTACTAATACTATACTGTAGTCTCTGCAGATATAGCGTTTACCATTGGTGACTCAAGTTACGTCCGGGTGTTTCAACTACAACCTGTGCTCCTGTTACTATTTCGATAATTTAGTTAAGGGAATTTCGTACATATGCGCCGATGTATTGGATATTCTGGTTTGAAGCGGCAGGTAGAAAATATCAAACAAATATTCAAAATATAGTTTAAAGGTAAGATGAAAGATAAATGGAAAATCTGAAACTTTTACGGATATTTCTAAAATTAAATCATATGTAAAAATGAATTTTACAATTGTATACACTATATGGTACAATGGAAGGTTCTGACAACGTAAATTGAACATACCATTTATTTAATTTACTGATTCCTAATATTTGCGCTTTGCTACATAGTATACACCTAACATAAACAGAAAAACGCACATATTAACCTTAAAATAATCTCCAAATGGAAATACGAAACTCTATCGAAAATAAACGTCTACAACTATGCGTAATATCTATATAACCACAACTAATAATAGCAGTATTTATAAAACTAAATAAGTATAGGAAAATACAAGAACGGAGAAGTGTGTCTCTAGCGCTCCTTATCTGATACGTTTCGTATTGTCTAATTACAAGTATCCCTTGCCTCTACATTTTCTACCTACCGCTTCAAACGGGAATATCCAATATATATATACATCGGCGCATATGTACAAAATTCGCTTAACGAAATTATCGAAATAGTAACAGGAGCACAGGTTGTACTTGAAACGCTCGGATATAACTTGAGTCCCGGATGGTACATTAGTCCCTACAATTTCTTAGCTAAGCATACGTTTTCCCTCCGACAACTATAACGATATAATACGAGATTTATCGACATCATATCGTTCTGTGATAGAAAAGTGACACATCTCAACATCTCACTTTATTTAACCCTAGTTGCAAATCATGAAAGCACTTAAGTTCGCAAATGTGAACAGATCACATTTTTACACAACATGCCCCAAATATTGTCAATTAGGGAAGGTAGTAATAACAGTCTATTCTCACAAAATTCAAAAATAGACCATTATTACTACCTTCCTTAATTATGAACCACACACAGAGTCACCATGGATTCTCCAAATGTTATTTTTGACGTAGGTCGGTATAAGGTTGACGATATACTTCAAGAAGCCAGAGAAGACTGTTACTTAGCAACTTTAAGAATAGAGGATGCAGACATCACAGATTCCAGGGCATACTACTTAGTGGTGGAAAATAACAATGGTGCAGATAAACAGGTTGTTCAGCTATTTATTAACGGTATGCAAATCCTAAATTCTTTAATCCTATAGGCCTTAACCGCCACACCTAAAAATTTTTACATAGTCGGTATATGCGCAATCTGAGGGATCGATATTTAATTTTGTTAGACTGTATTCACACCCCTGCTAATAATTGTTTAAGAAGGATATAGAATTTATTTGGCTCGAAAGTCAGAAACATGATTTTGTAATATTAAAAAGCATCTTAAGCGATAAATCTTTTTCAAAAGTTACGGTTGCCGTACTTGCTGCTGCCTTAATATTATCTTGCCTAATAAGTATTTAATTTCAGTTCATTAACAAGTAAATACAAAAGGAAAATAAAAACAAATATTATCATTACGGATTATTATTATTATTAATGCATATAATAAACTAAAAACCACAGGGAAGTTATTCAATGTTATACAATGTTATACGGTACTGAATCGAACAATATGCGAACTCACATAGGGCAGTTGTCGTACTGGTGCGGGGAGTAACAAAATGTGAAATTAAGATGATGCATGTCTTTTCAAAAGGAAATGTATTCGTGCAAGTATTTGGATAGCGTATTATTAGGGCGCGGACCGACGGCTGCCCCTATCGCATCGGGAAGGCGCTACTCTACTAACAGTAAAACGCACTCGTAAAACATCTCTGTACTGTTGCATGTAGCAGTCTCTCACAAAGCTTCATTGTAGATTCGTTTACGGTCTATCTATTTAACCACTTACTTATTCTTTCTTCTCTTTAATTAATTTATAAAACTTGTTTTTTTTTTAATTTAAGGTTGCTTAGTTTCAATTTTTTGTTTGGTTTTGGTTGTTGGTTTTGGTTTTTGTTTGAGTTTGGAGTTAGTTAAATGTAGAAAACATATTTATAGATCAATCCAGATGAAACAATGAATACATTAGATAGAATATCTAATAGCAAATAAGGTTCTTGAACCAGTGAATACAAACTCTATTTACTTTATTCTAATAATGAGAAGATACAAAATGTACACTCAAATGCAAAACCGTTTTGCAGAATTTCTACAGATTAATTTTTGTTTTATCAACACCCTTCATCATCATATCATACAGCTCCATTGAAGAGCAAATGGTAACTGACGGTGTTTCTGTCGCAATGGCCGTTTTGTAGTGTGATTGCTAGTCGCATGCTCAGGATATGGAGTTCTGTCTTGTTGTGTTTGATGATGATTTCCAGTTTCTTCTATCCCTACCCATTCTCTTAGCTTCACCACAATATAAATTGATTTACTTCTGTTCTTTGTTTATTGTTGTACGCCAGGTGTTCAATGGTCTTCCCTTACATCTCTTCTTTTCTATTATGTTTCATTGTTTATTTTTTCAGGCCAAAAGATTTTATATATAAAACGAAGGCATTACTATTTATAAACGCTGTTTAGCCGTGGATCCGCGGAGGTGGAAGAAAAAATAAAAAAAGTCAATCGAAGTGCCCGCGCTCGCGATCACCCATCTTTTTAATCAGCAAACGAAGCCAAACGACGCAAACGGCCATATTTTTCGCGAATTTTTCTTCAATATAATATTCGAACTATACTGATCAATCTTTAAAAAGGAGAAATAACGTAGTAGGTAATTAGATAGATGGTTAGAATAAAGGACTATTACAATTTCTCAAGGTTAATCCAACTAGGGGGAAGATATGAGAATTTGTTGAAGAGAGGACATAATTTATATCGGGGGCAACATAATATGCGAAGCACAACCAACTGTTCTACAAGTATCGCAAGTATAGGAAATATAATCGAACCTATCTTAGAAAGATATTATTAATCTCAAATTAGGCAGGAATAATTTAATCCAAGAGATTAAAAGCGATTGAATAGAGGAATACAATAAAGGAGTATTACAATTTCTATTTGTAGATGAATCGGCTAGCCTACTACTAAACTTAACGTATGGAAACAACCATTGCATTATCTATAAGCGACATTTTGTATCTGATCATATTCACAATAAAGCGAAAGTCTTAATTGTCCCATTAATTACGGAGAGGATAAAAGGGTTTATGTGAAAGAAAACATATCGTTAATCTCAAAACAGACCGTATAGGAAAAAATATAAAACTAGTATACAAAAGAAATAAATTGGCGTGAGTATCTCAGAATCTATTTTGTGAGGTTTGAAATAACCTAAAATATGTATAGCGACAAGGTATAGCACGAAATTTTTATTAACAGCATGCTTTTAATTTCGTTAATAAGAAAAGAATTAAGGAAATAATAAAAACTTTGCATTGTTTATTATAATTATAAGTCACTAAAGGTGTCATATAAAACAAAGTGAATTTTAAGATCAAACAATTCAAACCATCATAATAATTCAAATCTGGGGAGAGTTAAAGGAAAATATTGTTTATAGTTTCCTTAAATAAGAAAAGAATTAAGGAAATAATTAAAAATTGTCATTGTTTATTAGAATTATGTCACTAGAGGTGTAATATAAAACAAAGTGAATTTTTAAATTAAACAATTCAAGCAATTATAATAATTCAAATCTGAGGAGAGTTAAAGGAAAGCATTTTTCTAATTTCGTTAAATAAGACTTTTCTTATTTAACGAAATTAAAAAAATCTATTAACACTCGTCGAACATAACAAAGCACGTCGTCGATTCGCCATCATAAATTCAACCCATCATTCATACACATATTAACTGTACGCGTATGAATCCCGACCCTGGGTATGTCCTACCTAAGCTTGCAGAAATGAGTGCGCACTGGATGGCGGCGATGATATATTACGAGAGCGGTCGGGCATACCCGTTGGGATTCAAACCGGTACGGTTAGTATATGTACGAATGACGCGTTCGCTTGATGATGGCGAATCGACGGCGTGCTTTGTTATGTTCCAAGAGTATTAATAGATTTCTTAACCGATTTCCGACATTAGAATACACTAACACTATTATTAAATGTATTACTTGCAATATCAATATTTTACGGTACAGTATTTTTGTTGTAAAAGACATGTTAAATACTGAAGCTGTCCGGTTAGCTGACACACAATTTCTTTCAGTCTGGCAATATTTAGCGCATTTACTAGGAATGAAGTGTTGATTTGAAAACAACTTGAGAGTGTACGTTTGAGTACTTTAGAATTTTTTATTTAATCGTTAGGATACGACAATACAGGCTGTCTCACCGGGAACTGCAGCGATCGATATATGAAAGACTATATATTGCAGAATTGTGAAAGCCAATGCAGCCGACATGTGCTGTTGAACTAATAATCTGACACTGGCTATATCGGAAATAGCTGTCGACTTTGTTATTTTAAACAGAACATCCTATATATCATTACCTTTTTGAATTCCTAATTTAATTTTAAGGTTTGTTTGATAAAATAACTATTTTGCTATTTCTAACCATAGTTGAAGTACTTTTTTGATTAGAAGATTATTTAAATTGGTTTATTATCTATGGAAACTGCAATAAATTGATATCATGACCATGCTCTCCGATATCCACAAAAATAGAAATTGTCGCCAAACACAGTTAAACGAATAATACAGAATTTGAAAAACGCATGGTCCCAAGAGCACAAATTATTTTTAGACAATATTATCTAGACAAATGAAGACAAATTTTCAAGACATGAGCTGCTAAACAAGCACAATTTTCATTACTGAAACAATTCACGTATTTAGAAAGAAAAATTCATCGTTTCATTAACGCTGGATTGTTTCCTAACGGTCACAACTAAATCGCATATCTTCAAAGTAGGGCGACATTTTAAAAGACTGCTATGCTACATTCTCACTGCCAGATACTCTTTCTTTTAGAAGAAATGTACATTTTCCTAAATATCATGAAAGCTATCAATTTTAAATACATAATGAATACGACATTTGTGTTTTTATAAGCAATTTGACAAGAAAGGAAAAAATTGGTACTTATATTAAAAAAAAAAGTTTTGACATTTCCTTCATTTGCAAATTTAAGCGTGCAATTGTGGGACAACTGTATAATATTTATTCGGATTCTAACATGACCCTATATGGTCAACAGTTCTACATCTTCTCTGTCTTCTCGTCTCATCCATCTGCAAAAAAATCTTCAAAAAAGTCAATTATGGTTAGAAGTAGCGACTTAGCTGTTTTATCACACAATCCTTAAATTGAATTAAGAATTCAACAATGTAATTTTACATAGGTGCTCTATTTAAAATAACGAAGTTGACAACTATTTCCGGTATTATTGAACACATTATTGAGGATATTTCATTTCAACAGCACATGTCGGCTTTAGTATACTGCCAAGTTTTCAGAAATATACTTTTTATATATCGATCGATGCAGTTCTCGATAAGACATCCTGCATCGTGCACTGCGAAAGCAATATTACCACAAGTCAAAATCATACCATTTTGAGTTTTCATAAATTTTCTATTGATGCAGCTATTTCCTTGAGTATGGGATACCTCAAAATAGAATCCATTGTAGAGGCATAAATAAGTACATAACACATAACCGATGATTATTGCAAATTAAATATTAAAATAAATGTTATTAAGTTTATTTATAGTAAATTTAAATTCACTTACATGTCGTGGTTTTAAAATCTAGATCTCATATTACAAAATGAATGTTATGTTTACATATTGTTACTCAGTTCAAACTTTTACATTTTCCTTGCTTTCCTTGGCTTTGAGTGAAAGTAGTTTTTAGAGTCCAAAACTTAGAGTTAACAATATAAAAACGTCAACGCCGATATCTGCATTGGCAAGCAAGCAATATTGAACCTAGAAGAAATATATGATGTCCTTTAAAAGACAATATTTCCAGTGTTTGAATTTGGCAAATATCGCGAAATCTATATCTCATTATATACAACTCTTTCACGGAATTTTTAGGAGAAAAAACTGGTAGATGCCCAAATTTTTTTTATGAATTTTGTTATAAGAAAATATAAAATTTGAATATATTATGTAATACAAAAATAGCTATAAAACATTTTTTTTCTTTGGGTCCAATTGTTGTCACGGGACAAATAATGTCTCACTATGCTATTCACTGAAAAATGTAACATATTTTATGAAATAAGTCTCTTTCTCTTAGCTTTTCCCCTTATAGTGTAACATGAACAAATGTTATAAAACAACCTAGAATAAATTAATGAACTGACCAGCTACTAGGGAACGTAAAATTGATATCTAGGTGAATTCAAAGAGATTCCAAGATACTATTTATTATCTTGGATTTTATTATCTATTTATTATTTATTATCTATCAAACTAGACGTTAAAAGATGGCGCTGGTTAAGATGGTAATATTACTTTTATAATACATGCACCTGCTCAATTTAAAAGCAGAAACAGGCGAAACTTAGAAATATCACTAACAATAAAGTAGACTCATTTCATATCGATAAAAATATCGATTAATATTATACACAAATAAACATTGTTTGGGAATTCCGGTTATGTTCAAATATCCATTTTCAAAAAAATGCTATTAAAAAAGGTTTTTTGTAGTACAAGGCTATCATTTAAATATATATTGTTTTTAGGAGTGTGCTATATTGTGATACGCTTTAGTTATCTTCGGATACTTACTATATTTTGAACTCGTAGTTACTTTTTTATTCTTATTTTCGTAAACAGTTTTATATCTATGGTTTTTATTAATGTGGGCTGCATTCATAAATGGTTCACAAAGTAAGATCGCACAATTATTTTTCTTCTTTATTGTGAACATTAATTAATATTTTTTTTTTCTTCGTAAAGAGGAAACGTGGCGGGCACTTTTTTACCGAAAGAAATTGTAAGAATAGCAGCTCAAACCCACTTCGTACACGAGTCCATGCAAACAATTTCCGTATGGTTACATGGCAGACTAACATTATTTTATATGCTGAAAAATATTAATAGAAACTAAAAATAAATGATGCGAATACTGTACGTTCTACTTTACCCTGCAAATTTATTATGAACAAAGAAAATAATCGCCTAAACAATAAGTTAATATTTTTAAACGTCCGTTGTGAATAAACTTTCCTTAATGGTATTGCGAGCTCTACTGTACCGATTTTATCTGAAAAAAATCAAAGGTTTTGACAAGGAGTTTTACTTCTGGTTGTTTCACCATTCTGTAATGAAATTAAAGGAATTACTGAGCGGTCTGTGTATTTTACAGTGAGTTTCGTAAGTCTACTATTTCAACCAATAATTCCGGTTCGGTGTCCCGTAAATATTCAATTCTGGAAAAACTGGCAACAAAAACAGGTAAATTTTTGATTATATCTGAAGACTTACGGAACTATACGTACATATATACATTAACGCTCTTTGCAAGTGTCGTAATACCACAGTCGCAAATACAGGGTTTGCTTCTTTCTGTAGAATCTGCTATTAGGCCTAATATAAGTAAATAACAATGGCTTTATTAATATATTTATATCTACTATCGAAGAATGCTGTAGTATTCATTCTGTATCTGCTATAAGGGAAAGACATATAAGCAACCCACAAGAGCATAAGCGAAAATATTCTAAATGGGCGACTGTTTATTTTAACATTCCAAAGTAACTATTGCCATGGTGGTATGTGGGCAGAAGCATTAATAAAATAGTTAAGAGAAACAATTCCTGATGTTTCAGTCAAATTTGATTGATATCGGCGATGCCAGTAACCGTTCCAAATTAGTAGAAAAATACTTAATGTATATATAATATAAAAATCTAACAGGAACAGTTGCCATGATAGTACATATGCAAAAATATTTACAAGTTAGAAGGAGGTTGATATCTTCTTATTAGAGTGGGCAAATTCGGGTGCGCACCATCGGTGTAGCTAACGAATGGACCCTTGCATGCGAAGGGAGTCAGTATGCAGAGATATATTATCGCGAGCGGTGCCATTCCGGTGCTACAAATTAAAAAAGTTTTTAAGATGGTTTCTGTAGATTATAAAGCGATTACGATAAATTATCTCTATGTTACTGAATGAACACGGGAAATTGCCAACTCTAGTCATATGTATACAAAATAAAATCGAGAGTGTATGTAATTCGATGATTAAAAAAAATTTACCGTCTTAAGCGTCTTCCGTGACTTGAAAAACTGGGGAAGCGAGATTAAATATTTTTAACATAAGGTGCGTTTCCAAAGTTATTTCTGCAAAACGCGTCCGCCGTGGGGAAAATATGTTCTTGTATAAAGAAAACGATCGTTCTACATCTAGTGATGTTACATTTGCACAATTAAAAAAATATTTGAAACAACTTAACGCATTTGTAGACGAACTTTCACAAATTTGTCTAACTGTGGCAAAATCTAAATCTTTGTCTAAACCACTTTCAAACTTAATTAGAACACACTCATTTTTTGCGTCTTTTACCGAAGAAAGCTGTGCGTGTACATCTTTCACAATTTGCAGTGATTCCTCTAAGGACAGTGAATTTTGTAATTTTTCTATTGCTTGCACTACTCCGATGTAATTGCTGTGAATAGTTTGTAAATCACTTTTAACATGACATCTTCAAATTTCTTCTGACTTGTTTTGATAGCTGCACATTCTTTCGGATTGAATAATGGAACCACCTCCTTTATATTCTCAAAATATTTATGATAGTAAAATGCCGCTTGTAACCATATTCCCCAGCGTGTAGGGATCGGTTGTGGTGGTTCAGAGGAATGAGAACATAGTCTGTGAAATTCGCGAATACGTTTTGGGAATTTCAGAAACACTGCTTTTATACTATTCGTCTAGAAGGTAATAAAATTGAAGATGACGATTGTTGTGGTTCCATTTTACGCACCATAACATTAAGTACAGACCTTTTTTTGCAATCAGTTGTTTCATCGACACACAAGCACACTTTTTTACTTTTCAGCCTTAATTTTATTTTCTAAACGTACACCTATAGAGGATAAATAATTTCGTAACGTGGTCCTGTTCGGTAATTGGCGTATTTGTTCCACACTCAAATAAATGAATCGTTGTTTAACAAAGTAAACGCCAGATTACACTGAATCATCATTGTACATAAATCAAATAAGAATTGTTCGTATTTTGCGGCGATACCGGTTTTGATATTATTATGGTTTGCACTTTGCACATGCCGTTTACAATGTGTCTATGACCAACACGTTAGATATATATCGCACTCTAAACACTTACTTTTTACGCCGTCGTAAGTCAAATCCGGATAATCCTCAATGAATCAATTCACTGTCTTTAATGATAGCTGTTTTCTCAATCTACGTACCTTCGACATTATTAAAAACAGAACACAGAGTACTTCGCCGTTACTATTACGTACGCTCTAGGCGACAGGGAAATAGATATCGACTAGTGTTTGGCATGCGAGAGTCCATTCGTTAGCTACGCTGATGTGCGCACCCGAATTTGCCTACTTTACTTTTTATCACGTTGTAGAAATGTCTTTCGGGTGATGTCGCGTAGTTAATATTTTACTTGACGTTTCGCCGACCATGCTGTCAGCTTCTTCAGAAGATTTCTAAAGACTGGTGTCTCTTGCTCCTCGTTATATATCCCATTTCTGTTCCGCTTTGCTGATCCACAACCGTTCCGCTTTGCTGATCCATAACCGTTCCGTTTCGCTGAATCGCGTCGTTCGTTGTATGACGACTCCGTAGTGCCAACTTCCACGTGTTGTTGATCTTGTATCCGTCTTCGCGATTGAAGTTGTTGGTGTTCTTCATTATTTCTATCGATTCGCGTATTATCCTCGGGTAGTAGTGGCCGGTCCTGGCTAATACCTTAACGTCGCTGTAGGTTATGCGGTGGCGCGTCGCATACACTTGCAAGAAAAAGACATTTCTCCACATGCTAACTGCGTACTATCAACATTTTATATAACTGAAAAAGAGCTTATCACAAATGTATACAAGATGTTCAAACTAAAATAGGCAATTTGCTACAAAATAAACGAAAATATAGAAAAGCATCTTTCACCAAACTCTGAGAGAGAGTCATATAACGTTTGTGTTGGTACCTAATTCAGTTCTTTTGATACCGACGGTAATTACTTGCATCGATTGGCTTATTTCTGTTATTTACCATTGGTAGTTGACTTCTAACAACTCCGAAGATACTTGGTTATCTCTCTTGCGGGCTACTTACGGCCGCTGGCGGCGTGATACTGTTACTGTTGCTGCAGCGAACTTTTATAAATCGAAACGTATAAAAGGAATCTTTCATCTAGGAACAGTTTCCCCAACAGTAGACTCATTTCTAAAAATATCCATTAACAGCGTAACTAAAAGTTACGTACTAGAGGGAAGTTATTTAAATTTATATTGTTTTTAAGAATATGCTATATTGTGTACACTTTTTTTTCGGATACTTATGTAATTTTAAACTGTTAATATAAAGGACGGCTATTTTTTTAAATTTTATTTGATCCTGTAGAAGTTATCTTTTTATTATTATTTTGGCAAATAGTTTTATATACGGTTTTCAGCAAAATGGGCTACGTTCACAAATGGTTTACAGAATAGAATAACGAAACAACCAAAATATAACTCTTGCTTTTTGGAGGATATGCGCATCTCTGCTCTGGCAAGCCGTCCCGCCATGTTCTCGGGATGCAATTTGATTTCAATAGCAGTATTATTTCGTCTATTACTTTGATAGTACATCTATTACTTCTCCTGAAAATTCTTTTACCCTATTACTTTTTGCGTTTATCTTAGGAGGAATCTAAATTCCTTTTTAACCCTTAAATTCGTATGTTTGTAGGGATCGAATCATCCATTCATTGCTGACGTTCAGCTTAGTTCAGAAAATCTCAAGTAGAAACCTTTTTTGAATAATGAGGTGATTGCGAACTGGGCGTATAGATGTCACTCATAACATTTTGTGAATAAATTGGGAACTAATGTATAATAAATATTTCCTGGTTATAAATTTCTTTCGAAGTATTTTTGATGTTTAGAACTTTTTTCTAGAAATCTAATAAAACTTGATGATAGTAATCTATTACCTTTTCTAAGAATCTATTGCTATTCTTCTAATAAAATTCTGTTAGAAATAAATTAAACTTAGGAATAACACTGGTCAGTTGTGATCAGAAAATACCCTAAATCCCAAATAGAAACGGCCGATAAATACATTGGATGCATTCAATGAGTTACATTTCAGGGAAGTAGTACTGCGCCGTACAGAATGGCCAGATATGCACAGCCGCTTTTTTGTAACACATGCGGAATCATGTTTACTTTCTAGGGCGATTTTGGAATTATCATAACCTCTAATATTCTACGTGCATTATGCTGAATTGATGTTAGTATATGTATGCATTTATTATAATTAATGTATAGATTTTTATTTCTCTATACATGCATGTTATAAAAAGTAAAAACAAATATTTTAGGATTAACGTATGCTTTTATTATTAACATAATCTTTAAAGATAAGCAACTGTAATATCTTATAAAGAAATTATAAAAATAAAAAATGTAACGTAATTATTTGTTTATTTGATATATGTTCATTGAAACTTTAAATAAATTAATATTGAAATAAGCAAGAACGCATTAATTTTAATTTATCAAGTACATTATAAGATGAAAAATGTTATTGTATTAATAACCGTTTTAAACCTATAATGCAACTTGTAATACAACTTTTCACATCACTAATATAACAATGGGGATGCATCTGATAGATTATTGGCCGATAACCTTCAAATCTAGCAAACGGTTAGAAATTAATTTAGAAATCTCTACGAATGCCGTCAAACTAATGATCTGAAACTAATAATAACTGAACACAGCTTTTGTAATGCGCATGTCACAAACGATTTCAACTGATTTGAAAACGTTGCAGAAACAAACCTGTCGTAAACGCTGTGTACTCCAAACAACACATAAGTATTGGCAACCTCCGCACCACACAAGTTTAATTAATTAACCCGGGACGGACGCTTCGAGGACACATGGTGAGAAAACTTCTAAAACTAACATACATGTTGTATCCCTACTTTCCATAAAAAATAATACTTGCAAGTACCTACTTCTACCGCCTACAAACCTTAAAACTACGACATGCGAATTTTCTACTTCAAGACTGTCTACTTTGATGGGTAAATTTTTGTATTCATTTGCTAGCCATTTAGACAATTTATTTTTCATTTATATATATCTACCGTAACGATATGTTTTTTAAATCTGGTGCCTATCGCTCTTTTCATTTAACCAATATAGGCTTTATTATAGTCCTGAATGCAATTTTTCGGTTTATCTTTAGGATTACCGAAAAGGTTTTTAAGTGCATTACGCGAACAGAAGCATACGTTGAGAGCATCTTGACCCTTTAAAACCTTTCCCACGCCTTTCGATATGCTGTGAAAGGGGAGCTTCACGAGTTTGTTATTGTTAGTTTTGGGGATTAAGATCGTGAAATTTTTTTATGTAATACCTATGTTGGACTCTCTTAAGCAAATTTTGAATTGAGGGTCGCGAGGAAATCCGGAATATTACTTTTCTTAGTATCAAAGACCGCGAAAATATCATCTACGTACTGAAGCCAAATTCTAGGAAAATATACAGTATCCGTTCTCATACATGTTTCAAATTTACTCATGAACAAGTTGGCTCTGAAGGGGGACAGAGGTTTGCCCATTACCGTACCTTCTAATTGTTCATAGTACCTGCCCTCTACTTGAAAGCAAATTTGATTCATGCAGTGAGTGAAGTTAATCTTTTATATTCTGCTATTTTGGCATCATCAATATTGTTGAGCTTTAGGAACTCAACCAAATACTCTATGATTTTAGGAGTCGGTACATTGGGGAAGAGAGAAACATCGAACGACACGTAAATTTCCCTATCTTCTAGTTCAATATTGTTTACCTTATTTGCAAAATCTAGTGAATTTTCTACTTCAAGACTGTCTACTTTGATGGGTAAATTTTTGTATTCATTTACTAGCCATTTAGACAATTTGTACGTGGGTGAGTCTATGTCTGAAACTATTGGTCTCATAGATTTACCCGGTTAGTGGATTTTCGGTAGGCAGTACATTTTTTGAACTGTTGGGTTTGAAATTGACAGTTTAAACTTAAGGTTCGCGTTAATGTGTTTTGGACAATTTTCGCTTTTTTCGTTCCTCTAATAATAGATGGTAAAGAATTTTTCCCAGTTCTCTATAAGGTCCTGATGATAAATTGTTGACGCGATTGAAATAATCGGACTTGTTCAAAATGACTATTTTCTTCCCTTTATCTGCTTTCAGATAAGAAAAGTTTTTATTTTTGAGACCCTTAATGATCCCGAGATCGCCTGTGTTATGGCTTAAACATTTAACCTTGTTTATGTTTTTTGAAATAGTAATGCGTTTCGTACATAATCTTTTGTTGTAGCATCTAAGTTGTTAATGGACGTTTCTACTGACGCGATGAGTTCTTCCATCGGGGCCTTTGAGTCGCGAATACAGTGTTTTAACCCCTTATTTAACAGTGCGATTTCGGTTTTACTAAAGTTTTCCATTAATAGGTTCTTTTAGTGGCTTTAGGATTATCTTAGTTAGTATCTTGCTTGCAACATGTAAGAGTGTGCCTCCAATTTCCATTACGGCCCGTTGCTATGCCGGCGGTT
This sequence comes from Marronus borbonicus, assembly GCA_902655005.2. Classification (NCBI taxonomy): domain Eukaryota; kingdom Metazoa; phylum Arthropoda; class Insecta; order Coleoptera; family Scarabaeidae; genus Marronus; species Marronus borbonicus. The sequence goes on along the minus strand of LR737399.1, from coordinate 77,182 downwards.
TTGTCATTTCTTGGACTGTTTATTGAGTTGAGATCGTTCTTGCCAGACGGTGCATAAACAGAGACGATTTTAAGTTAGCCAATACCTCGGGCCTCGATGCTCACCGCAGACGCCTCGACGAACTCTAGCCTTTCATCGATCGGTCAGAACCGATGTCTGATATGGTGGTGGACAGCAATAGCCGCTTGGTGGATGCCGGTCTCTCTATCAGATCGATGCACCAGAAGGATTTTTAACTTGTTGGAGGGTCAAACGGGGGTTTCCCCCGGCAGCAGAATATCTCGGTAAGTTCATCGACTTAGTCACAAATGCTATTGGTATTCCACGACATAACTCTGGTAGAGCCCTGAAGGTGTAAGTGGCTACCAAAATTTGCATTATCGGCCATGTTAACTTTACCATATTCATTATATACTTTTCCATTTAGCATCTTTAGAATTCCTTTTTACTCTGATTTCCTTTTATCGCCTATTATAGGAATTATTTTTTAAAATTGTGCATATATATTAATTTCGTTTTCTTTTATATTTACTATATCGTTTAACAAAACGTCCCCGCCAAGAGTTCATGAATATCTGGATTAAGGATTTACGGAACATTTAAAAGCCGATTATCGGCTATGAGTGGTCTGCGGCAAAATCGCTTTGAGTTGCGTGACCGTCAGGGTCAAGGTGGAAGATAACTTCTGCAGAGAATCCAGCAAGAGCACAAGATTGATACTGGAACCCTCTTTTGCGATTTCAAGGCGGACCTGGAAACCGCCGGAGTTCTCTTGGGTGTCCTAGAGACTTTTACACACGAAGCAGTATTTAAGGGAGCTCCCTTTACATGTCTCTTAATCTATTAATATAACCATGCTGCAAATGTGCTATATGAGGAAATTCTTCTTCGTCGTCGTTTTCGTTTAACAAAAAATGACATGACAGTCCAAACCCGAAACACGTTTAGTTTTAACTAACTCTGGCCGTGGAAGCCTACGTTTCTACTACATTGTAATAGTTACTCGTTCATTTTCATACTGCGTAGGTACAGTCATACAGAAAGTAGTATATTTCTCATTCGAAACTTCTCAACTATTCGAATATGTAAGTAGAAGTTTAGGTGTTTAAAAATGATAGATGCGCCTGCGTGCAACTATATTAATATAATATACAATCGTCGTAGGGAGTTTTTTGTGCGGCTGTATTTTAAAACTATAACTTTGAAACGAAATACAAATTTGTCAAGATACATAGCCCAATTTAACGAATTGTTTTAAACATTAATTTATTCTTATTAAATACTATATTCATTTTGAAATATAGCAAGTACAGCAACCTGCAGGATGAAAAGGTTTTGTTGTATGAATGAATAACTTTACATAAAATTTACCTGGTTGTTTTGACTTTGCTTAATATTAAATTTCACTTTACAAAGGTATAATTGGTTGAACCATATGCTGCTATATTTGCTACAGCTATCATCGCATTCAAACACGGATGTATGTGTATGGAAGTAAAAGTGATTGAGTGCTACAGATTGAGGAAAGAATATTAATTGTAGGAAGTAAACTATATACATCAATCGAAAACGTCAAGCGCCGAATGAAACCAAAATAAAATACATCAGATTGGTATCGTAACGTATGCGCATTCAAATTGTGTTGTACCTATGCGAATGTAAATTTATAGAGGTTTGTAATGAGCATGTTGTGGATCGATGACTGCCCCTACCAATTAGCATAGACGCTCGTACAGAATCGTATTGGTTTACACATATCCCTCAGTCAAGCCATAGTCAGAATGTACGGTTGTGCATGTTTCATCTTTAGCTTTGTTCTCCATACTTCTAATTTGTCTCCTGAGACTAGGATTTTTTTGATACTTGTTCTACGTAGTATTACTTGTTTAGTTTTTTCCACAGTTATTTTCTTTTGTTTTCGGTTAATGTTATCATCTCTATTCTCATAGTAGTTTTAGTTAACTTTACCATATTTATTATATACTTTTCCATTTAGCATCTTTAGAATTCCTTTTTACTCTGATTTCCTTTTATCGCCTATTATAGGAATTATTTTTTAAAATTGTGCATATATATTAATTTCGTTTTCTTTTATATTTACTATATCGTTTAACAAAACGTCCCCGCCAAGAGTTCATGAATATCTGGATTAAGGATTTACGGAACATTTAAAAGCCGATTATCGGCTATGAGTGGTCTGCGGCAAAATCGCTTTGAGTTGCGTGACTGTCAGGGTCAAGGTGGAAGATAACTTCTGCAGAGAATCCAGCAAGAGCACAAGATCGATACTGGAACCCTCTTTTGCGATTTCAAGGCGGACCTGGAAACCGCCGGAGTTCTCTTGGGTGTCCTAGAGACTTTTACACACGAACCAGTATTTAAGGAAGCTCCCTTTACATGTCTCTTTTATTTCCTTTTATCGCCTATTATAGGAATTATTTTTTTTAAATTGTGCAGATATATTAATTTCGTTTTCTTTTATATTTACTATGTCTTTAACAAAACGTCCCCGCCAAGAGTTCATGAATATCTGGATTAAGGATTTAGGGAACATTTAAAAGCCGATGTTCATCGCACTGTGGCTACATATGTAACCTCTCCCAAAAATATACACAAAAGTCGCAATCAAAATAAAGTCGATGTAGGAGACTACTGGTTGAGCGCAGATGAAACTATGTAGGTTAGAACGAAGCATAGTTTACGCAATTGCTGGCGTTTTATTTACAGATCGTCTAGTTGTCAGCAGTATAGACAACATTTTGGAAAATGTGACGAAACGGGAGAAAGAGAGCAATTTCCAAATGTTAACGAATTAATTAATCATAGCAAAAAGTTTGCTTTAAAGCATCTACAAGTGTTGCTTTATACAAAAACAAATGGCCCGCACTTTCCTTACCTCCGTCTCCAATTGATGTAATAAACAATTTAAATGAGGACGTACAAAACATAAGCAAATGTAAAGCTCCGTTACGGGATCCATCTTTACAAATTAATTTGTATTCTTTTAACGAACGTTTTCGTCATATACATCAAATAATAAAATACTTTGAATCACAAACAATAAAATTGAAATATGAATTGAAATATTAGATGTTATAGCAAATAAAGGATATTTCTGGTGATTTTGGTGCTTCTATATGAAAATATCGATTCAATTTTTACCCGCAACCCGAATTTGTCAATATTAAAATTGTGCAACGAAAGTAATGAAACCGTTAGTAAACACAATGTTTGTATATCCCATTTTCTCTACGCTCCTCTCACAAGTTGTGATGTGGAAAGAAGCTTTTCTATATTTAAAGATGTTCTAACATGTAAGCGAACACATTTCACAGCAGTAAATTTAGAATATGTTTTAAGAATCAATGTTAACAAATCACTTTTAACATGACATTTATCAAATATAAGCTTAGGCATTATTTATCTTTGTCTAATGTTTTTATTATGTTTGGGAATTAAATTATGCTTTTCGTTCGCTGCATCTACGTCTCTGATATTTTACATTTAGGTTGAGCGTCTCTAGTCAGACAAACACGCAGAAGTAGTATCGTTTGATTGCGTACCGCTTTCACTAACGCATATGCACGCCGCAGTTGAACGAATGTATCCCACCCCACTCTGTTCAAGCAACGGCAATAGAGGCCACAGTCGTCGATTCGCAGTATGATAATTAGAATTCAACAGACAACTCCAACAATTATGTATGTTTACAATGATCATATTACCATTCACGCACTAATACCATGTATCATTAGAATTCATTTGATATCCTAGGTTGATCTTTGTAAGAATACATTTATACTAACTTTCTATTTAAGAAATGACATCATTGTATTCTCACTAATTTTATTATATATAGCGTCTATAAGATGGCCGTCGAAATCGGTGATGTGCTTGATGCATGCTATCTAGATTTTTTGAATTGAAGGCATTGGATATTTTTCTCAGAATTTGATAAGAGAAAATGTTTCCCATTTTTTTTTATAAACACCGATCGGTGTCATTCATTAGTAAAGCTCGCCACTTTCCGTGCGTTTCAGATGCATCGGTATGCAAGTAGTCGTTCGGATATGTTAGTCGTAATATATAGATAGATTAAATCTCACACTCCATCGCATAGTCTAAAATGCGAAGCATAAATTTGCGCATATATTACGAATCACATATCTGAACGACCACTTCCATACCAACGCCTGTGAAGCGCACGGAAAGTGGCGAATTTTATTCATTAGTAAATTATCCATGAAGTTATGTATTTAAGTTTTTGCTAAAAATTCATAGTCCTGCGATAGAATATTATACATTTTTTGTTTTTCAAAATATACAGGGCGATTCACGGAACTTGTCCATTAAAAGTTCTTGAATTTGCAATGATATATCGATTTTGAAACTTCAGGGTTAAGCACAGTTAGCTATGATCTACTTAGAAAAAATAACTTCATCAATGTCGTACTTTCGGTTACATTGAAAGTCATGTCCAATTTTGATATTCTAAACAGAAATCTATACTTTTTGTTGCATTTTTAGATTCTACTATGCATTTTAAAGCGAATTTTATAAACCTATTGGTTATCATTTTAGAGTTATTTTGACTTTTGTAAAAAAAAAACAAAAAATCCTATGATGCGTAGCAGACTGTGTAAAAGGTAAAAAACTTTTATGTGAATTGTGGAGCGTTCAGGTACTCTATTATGTAACTAAGGCATACAAAGTACACAAAATCATACCGAGTATCCCACAACCTATGCTTGATTTGCGTAATTTCTTACTACTAAAAGTATTTTTTTTTTCAAATGGAACGCGCTGTATATTTTTACACCTCATGATGTAGAATTGAATTCTCTATCGAAAATCTATAGGTATTATTGTACCTATTTCTATTGCTTCTTTTTCGAAGTTTCAAAATCAAGATGTCAAATTCAAAGACTTTTATTGGAGGAAAAATTTTAACGTGCCTGTTCTATCCCCATGGAGAAAAAATATTATTTAGAAGTATCAACTTTTGTCAGCTACATGCCCTAAAATTAAGTCATGTAAAAAATACGAAAAGATAGACGAAAGGGTTTCTTGTCATTGTAGTATGAAACATATGTCCTACTCTAGTAAATCAAACAGAACTGACTATGATAGCAGTCCGTTGTCCTCTCTATTCATCAAATTTGAGTTACTTTTTATGTAAATAACTATTTACATAAAAATTAAACTTTGTTTATGTGTTGTGCTACACTTGGCAATTCTATTCTACCGTATCTAGAAGTCATTGAATCTGGTGCCTATCGCTCTTTTCGTTTGACCAATATAGGCTTTGATTAAGAACGTAACATTGTCTCGAATCTATTCACATAAAAGCAACATACATTGGATGATAGAGGGAATGGACCATTGTTACCATACTCAGTTTTGTTTGATTTACTAGGGTAGGGCATACATATGTTTTATCTTTCGTACTACACCCTTTTGTCTTTCCGTATTTTTTGCATGACTTAGCTTTAAGGTGTGCAGGCGACGAAAGTAGGTACTTGTAAATAATATTTTTTCTCGAGAATAGGGATAGGACAGGCATGTTAGAATTAGAGCCTTTTCTCACATCATTCGGTCTGGGGTTGAAAATGAGGATCGACGAATCCTCGAAATAGCTGTCTTGGATTAATCAATTAACCATGTGTGGTGTGAAGTGTGCCGATACTTTTGTGTTGTTTGCCTTTTTAATACAGTCTCTATTATATTTTGAAGAAATATACGGGTGTTGAATTTGAAGCAAACGTTCACACATTTAACTTTTTACGTACTTTTTTTAATGTACTAAGGTACCTTAAAAAAAGTAAAGAATTTGTAGCTTCAATTATTTGGAGCGATAACATTACCATAATTTTTTGATACCAGAAGATGCATTCTATTGCATTGCTCTTGTAATTACATACGCAATCATACTTTATTTGGAAAGCCTAACATATTTACGATTCGGTGTAATCACATAATTACCATTTGCAGCCCAACAATGTGGTATAAAAATGCGATTTGAAATGCGATGAATTCTTGCAAATATTATACCTTCGATTCGATAATAATAGGAAACTACCCCACGATGTTTCCTATGCATCTTCTGGTATTAAAAAATTATGGTAGTGTTATCGCTCCAAATAATTGAAGCTACAAATTCTTTACTTTTAACTTTTTACGTACTTAAAAAAGTACGTAAAAAGTTAAATGTGTGAACGTTTGCTTCAAATTCAACACCCGTATATTTCTTCAAAATATAATAGAGACTGTACTAAAAAGCTTTTTAATAAATATTTCCCAAACCTACTGTTCATAGTAGTTCAAAATACTACATTGTTTCTCTAAAGATATTCATTTAAAATAATTTATCAAGCTGAGTTCACACGTTGTAAGGCTGCCTCTCGAACAGTTTGCCTCGGCTTGTATCGGATGAATAGTGAGGCATGTGCACAACGCAAGTTTAACCAGTTTATCGCGAGGCAACGTGGTCCAAGCTACGCAAGGCAGACATTCCGAACAAAAACCAACGCGCGTTGACTCGCCCGAGGTAGCCTCGCTAGCAAGACAAAAGCAAATCCATACTTTGCGAGACACGCATTGTCAGGCTGCTTCACAAAGGGTAAACGCAGTTTAATATTTAATTTATGCACCCAATTTCAAATCTATCCGAGGTGAACACCATTTTCTTTTACAGAATCTGTAATACGATTACATTTGAACATTTATTAACATTTCCGGAGTAGTTTAGGTTACACACTGCCTTAAAAATTCATCCTAAAAGTTTTTCAATTAATCATTTTTATGCACCTAAATTGCGAAGTTTTTAAAATAACTTTCAGGATGGTCTTTTCATATCTTTTCACGTCTAAAACAACTTAGTGTGCTATGCTTTAAATAAATTTATTCATTGTGTACCTAACTGTAATCAATATTTGTCTGCCTATTTTCGCTATTGATTATTTGTAGTTGTTTGTTAACTTATGGGGCAATATACGTAGAGAAATGGGCACTACTTCAATAAAATGCTGGATTAGTTTAAATGAACATCTTTAGCGAAACAAAAGTTTATAATATTTCATATTCATTGAATATGAAATATTATAAACTTTTTTTTAAACTATAAACTTTTCAATTACTAAAGAACGACACATTTTGGAGGAAAATGTTTTTGGAAAATATACAGGCAGTTGCATTTACAGAAATTGAAGTAGCCTGAATTAATTTCTTCGATATCATTCATTTTCCCGATTTTAATGGTCTTGAGTGTTTTGTTAAGTAAAACCGTGGTCGCGCCTCTTAATGTATAAATTATTTATTACACATAAATCTAATCTATTTATGTGACTATTTGGGCGGTACTCATTGGAAGGTTGCATCGGTCCCGATCCTCAACCAAGGGGTCATTTTCAGGAAATTTCTAAGATATTTTGTGTCTCTCACATACCATGTTAACAAAATACGGAGTGTGACTAGTAACTTCGTAACTGCGTAAGGCACAAGTGACTTTGGGCAAAAGTTTGTCCCAATCTTGGTGATTATCGGAGACGTATGATTTTGAGAATTCTATTCACCTACTGTACCGGATTTACTTGAGGATGGTAATTGATGGTATAAGCTGGATGAGTTTTGTATTCATTCAGGAGGGAATGATACCCGCGAGACCGGAATTGTACGCCATTGTCGGAAGTTATCACGCAAGGCAAACCAAAAAGTAAGAAAATATTCGCCTCAAGAATTCGAAGAATCATATTAGCAAAGCCTTATCGTATGGGCAACGTCAAAACAAGCTTATTAAAACAATTAGCGATTACTAAAGTATAACTGTGTCCTCTTTTCGTTGAGTCTACAATGTCTATCCTAAGAACTTGGCTTGGAAATCCCCATGCTTCCAATCGGTTTTTGTTGTATTGGCTTCGTTCTAATGCAGGTATGGCTAGATCGCACATACTGTATGATGTCGGGAAGCATTTTAGGCTAATAATACATATGTTCAGTATAGGTATATCGTCGCCTGTGTAGTTAACATGTACATTGTTTTGTGTTTTCACAGAGCCGTTAGATGTGAACACATTGATATGTCTTGGTGGTGCTGGACTGGCAGTATGTTTCTTGACAATTTGTGGCTGTGTATACGCTGTTCGTACGGAAAGATGTTGTTTTGCTCGTAAGTATAAGTTTCTGAGTGTTATTATTGAATAATGATCGGTGGGTTCTAGTAATACACATGAAACCTTCAAATTCTAGTATTTGATGATTCATTTATTTACGCTTACCTCGCTACGTTTTTACTGGAAGGGTACGATTAAAATCGAAAAACAGTGCAGATTTGAATTTCCAAATTTATATTCTAAGTATTATTATGTTTAAAAGTATTTAAGAAAATGTTACAAGAAAGCATAACACCTTAGAATAACAATTACAGGGCACCGTTTGACTTTAGAGTCAACACTGTATGAGAAACATACAGAAACATGTCTCACTTTCGGAACTGTTTCTTTTTCGATGCTAACCTGGTTTCTGCAGGTGTATATCAATTTTAGTCACATTATTCCATAGCATTTGCCCTTCTCTTATTTTGTTTTTTCATTTTGACAAATCACCCTTTTTTAAAATTTATTGTGGATAAGATTTAAGACTTCTTCTCTAAGAGTCTTTCTAATAATAAACTGTGTTGCCGCATAGCCGTTACAAGACGAAAAGTTTTCTATTGTTGATTTATGAATAATTATATTAAGGACTATGGGATAATGCGGCAAACTCTAAAGTATCGGCATTATATTAATACAGAGCAATTTTTTCGGCGATTCGTGGATTGTCATGAGTTAATATTTTCATTCAAATTAAACAAACACAACTTAATAAAACACGATAATTTACACGATTTTAATATCAGCAGCAATCCTTTGTTAGGATAAGTCCTAACAAAACTCCAGTTCAAAAATGATCAAAAATCAAAACTGCTACCTTATACATAAAGTATTAAAAGATTTATTTCACAAGTCTACAGTTTTTGAACACCTAATAATTTTTATAAAAAATAACTTATTTTTCATAATCTTAAACTTTTCCGCTTGCAACATTTGAGACACTTCATCAACCCTTAACACAAAATTACGCTGATCAGTTTAGCTTTATAACTGAAGATGAAGCGTAACTTTCGAAATATACGTCCAGTGAAGTAATGTGGTAAGAGTTTTAATGAAGTGTTTAGTAAATCTAACTACTTCTAGAAAATACGTCTATTTTTCAATATCTTCGTCTACACGTAACTACCTAACGAAATAGAACTTCTCCTAAATTTGGAGATCATTTACATGTTACAATTTCAATATCTGATGTTTACTTCTAATGTCTCTTGGTAACGACAGTATCAGCAAACAATAGAAATGCTGCAAGTACAGCAATAATCACCTAAAAAAGAAGGTACTTCTCTAATTAGTGTATTATTAATATTAATTGTCGTTAGAGTGGCAACTATGACGTTTTGCTCACTTGGCAGTCATATATCCTTATTTTAATTTTGTTGCAAATATATATAATATATTTTCTGTACTGTTCTTATAGTGTAGTACTTTTCAAAGTACAGTTTTAACAATTTGTGGTGAACATACCGGTGTATTATCAGGAATACATGTGTTTTATTTACACAGACACTTGCGTTTCGAACTTTTTTGGTTCTCACCAGTGTGCGGCATTGCAGGTTATCCTACCATACGCTGGCCCGATGGACTCACTTTGCCTCCGTTACTTCAACAGATGCCGAGGGAAGTATCAAGAGATGTCTTGGCACAACACAGAAGGGCCAATTCGGCCTGAACACTGTCGTTTGGAACACTCAATACAAGAGGTCGTTCCGTGTGAGTAGGTATACTATGCCGGTTCTAGCGCACTTTCAAGGTCACTGGTGTCCCCTAGCTTCATGTTCAAGATGGCGGATCCGAGCCTAATATCATGTTAAAAATGGCGGCGCCGTATTTCCAAAACGGCGGCACCGTATTTCTAAAATGGCAGCCTCGCGTTTCATAGAGTATTTCCTAGATGGCGGCACTATGTTTCAAAATGGTGGTGCAGTATTTCTAAGATGCCGACCCCGTGTTTCAAAATGACGTCCGCGGTTTAATTCGCGGCTGGTTACAAAAGAACATTGGCCTGTGGGATGTTTCCCCCACGGTTTAATTTCGCAGTTTCATTAACGGCATAATTCGCGGCTGAATTAGCGCCATAATTAGCGGCTGATTAGAAAAGAACATTGGCTTGTGGGAGATGGTCCCCGCGATTTGATTCGCGGTTTAATTAGCGGCATAGATCGCGGCTAATGACGTAGTAGTTTAACTTAATTATTTCGTACATTTTTTCTTGGAATTGATGACGTAGTAGCCTAATTATTACATTCTTAGAAGCAATAATGGAAATTGAGGATTATCTTTAATACCATGTTTATTAAGGTCATTCAAAGAGAAACTTTTCTGGGAACTGATGACGTAGCAGTCTAATGACATTGAATGAATGAAACTGCGAAATTAAACCGTGGGGGCCATCTCCCACAGGCCAATGTTCTTTTGTAATCAGCCGCGAACTATGTCGCGAAATCAGTCGCGAATCAAACCGAGGACAACATTTTGAAACAGAGGGTCGGCATCTTAGAAATATTGCGCCACTATTTTCAAACATAGAGCCGCTATCTTGGAAATACGGCGCCGCCATTTTGAACATGATGTTAGGTACGGGTCCGTCATCTTCAACAAGAAGTTAGGGGACACGAGTGACCTTGAAAGTGCGCTAGAACCGGCATAGTAGACATACTCGTGTGTAATTGCTGTTTGTACAGTGCCGCACACTGACGAGAGCCAAAGAACACCGTTTTCGATGATAAGAAACGTGCGTTGTTAATTCGAGTTGAACATCTAACTCGAGCGGTTTCTAATATCAGTTCGAGGCAAGCTCGTTTTAATTTAATTAATTGCCAAAGCCTGCAATTATTTCTTTGATAGGAGGATTTACACTGTCCGTCTCATTTGCCTAAAATAATCAACACAAACTTTTATCATATTTGGATGAGAGTATCTAATTAAAGATACTCTAATCACTGAAGTTGTCGAATTGTATTGCTATATCGACCTCTACAGAAATAGGCAGTATTTGCCACAGAATCTGCGAGGGAAGCACACTTCGACTTCGAGACTAGCACACCCAATTAATATAAATGAATATATTTAATAAACCAGTTACCACCAATCACTATGTGTACACGCGTTTCGCTGTATCACAACTCATCAGTACACCTATGTTGTAGCTGGTTCATTAAATATATTCATTTATATTAATTGCCCTGCGTGTGCTAGTCTGGAAGTCGAAATGTGCTACCCTCGCAGATTCTGTGGCAAACACTGCTTATATCCGTAGAGGTCGATATAGCAATATAATTCGACAACTTCAGTGATTAGAGTATCCTTAACTAGATGAAAACCCAAACCCTATATGCTCCGGTCTGCAATCACTCCGAGGTGCTTCAAATACAAATATTTGCCTTATTAGGTTTTCATCCAGATTTTCATATCCAAATCGCTTTCAATGTCATAATTATAGGTTATGGTACTCCCATAAACCAATTACCGCAGGACACGTTTCTTTTCAAACGACTTTTTTAGCGAGTAAAATACAGTTTCGTACTGGATTCTACCTGAAATAATTAAAATATCGTTATTAAAATGCTTGCATATTTTTTACTCGCCCTTTTATAAGGTTGTGCACTTTGTCTACGACACCATGTTAATACTATCATGCTTACAATGATCTTTCTTGCTGAAGGAAAATTCTACGGATGTACAGAAATTAAACAGTTAAGCAGGAATCAAATATCTTTTCCAATACCTTTATGTTGTGCTGGTACTTAAGTCAGTTTCTCTGTCGTGTCCACTGCTTATTAATATTAATCTTGAGGATTCATTTCGTCGAACTCTGCATTATAATATAAAGGTCAAACCAGAAAAATTCATTTTCCTCCGCATATTCGTTGACGATACCTTTTGCCTAAAATATATTTCGTTATGAATGAAAAATTATAAATACTTCCAATTTTTCGAGATATTTGAAGAGAAGGATAAACTCTATTTCTCGCACATTTTTCAATTTAAAATAGGTAAGGTTTAATTATAGTCGTATATTATATATCAGTTGCAATAAAGAAATATTTCTCCTCCTAAATGTTGACACATTTGTTTGACGGGCTTTCGAAATTTATCTATTGTGTTTAGTTAGTAGTACAGTACAGTGTACAGTAGTACAGAAAACGTAGCTACTAAGTTAATGTAATATTAAAGTTCAAATGAAATAAGTCTAAAATTCGCATATATATCTACAATTGAATTTTTCACTAATCGGTTAAAAATTGCTTTTTAAGTTAGACAAATATTATACCTTAGGGAAAATCCTTCTTCAAAACATAGTATTCTTTACGTGTCTTAGGATGATCTATCCCGACTGAGGCTCAACCCTAAATGAAAATGTTAAACCGGTAACTTATTAAATAGAACCCTAACATACATTTAATGGAGTGAAAGAATGACGACATTAAGCTTGGTAAACACATAAGTATCGGCGACCGCCGCACCACACAAGTTTAATTTATTATATATAATATTTAGTCCAGGACGGCCGTTTCGAAGACACGAATGGTCTTCATCATCATGTTATGTGTTGTTTACCATACTACGCCACAGTCCTTGCTATCATTATTGACATTAAGCTTATTCGATACTTTCACTTAATCGCCATTATTGACAGATTTAAATTTACGTTTTACTTTTGTTGAGCTGCCGTTTTATTATTTATTCCTATCTCTAAATCATCTTGCAGTTTCTTAAGCTGATGATCGAACACCTTCGCAATAACCTGTGTCTAATAATGGTTAATTACATTATTCCAAATTATTATCAGCGATTACTTGCCCAGTGAATTTTTCATTAAAATATGAAATGAATACACTAGAAAGAATCTAGAAAGAAGTTTAAATTACTGTCTAATCTAAATATATTGCAGTAAAATACAATTATTATTATATAAATTGTATTCCTAAACTTACCGAATAAATCTGTATGCGTTGCGTTGTATGTTCATTCGATAATGAAGGCGTAAAACTGATTAATTTTTCACCGAACCAAATGCCGCTGTTAACCTACCTACCTCTTTTTCGTATCATATCTTTTAAATAATCATTTTATTTATATTTTTCAAGTAACAAATCATTGAAGAAGTTTTCGATTTGTTGCATAAAATGATAATAAAAATAATATCGGAATAATTAAACGACAAGAAAGAAAGTACATCCGACGACGGATTCGAACCGTATACGCTTATGACATACCTTATACCCTCAATAAACTCGTCCATTCTAGCTTGACTGCAATCCGATTTATATGATGGATATTTATACTCACCGTTAACTAAAATTTCAATTTCGAATTTGGGGTAAAAACTCTTCGGATGCGATGCTATCCGCATCGCGGACTCTCATGAACGCGATCCCATCCATCGGAAAGCCGTTTCTCGTCGCGAGAATGTGAAAAATTCCCGTTTTCTCATGCGTATCTTGACAGTTTGACCTGATGCGACTACCGTTCATCGGCCCAATATAGATGGTAGGGATCCCGTTTGACGAATTTTGGCCCCACGTTGGGCGCCAAACAGTTTTATACGCCTTCCTGTCAAAAGAGAGAGAAGGGGAAGGGAAGTCGAAAATCTTAACGCTCAACAAATCCGCAGTTATCTACCGTTCTGAAGTGTAACTTACACGCTCTTCTGGGGATGATGTTGAAGTAGGATGAACCTAAGGAACATTCGTGGTCACTATGCCCAGTCGGCGACGGTCCCACTTAAACGGGAATTTTCTTACTAATGCGAGTACACCCGGGTTCGTCTACCTGACAAGATCAAGATCTCGTTGGTTTTTTTTAATAATATGACACGTTAATATTACAAATCCATAAGCATTATTTACTGTTAACCTCCTCGTAAAATCAAGTTCTATTAGGAAATTATTTCTTCAATACAGAAAAAAGGAAAAAGGCAACAGTTTAACTTGATACAGGACTCCGTTAAAATAGGCCCTCCAGTAGAACTCTAAGAACGGAGAAATTAACCGTAGGATGAAAATTTTCACGAAAAAAAAAAGGAAAATGCAGAATCTTCCGGAGAATTATCGAAGCTGTAAATAAGATAAAAGTACTACAATATCCGATAAAATAGAATTAATGAGATAATTCGGACTGTGCGAAACGGGTTGCCTAGCTATAAAACATATTGTAAATGCATCGGGGAAAAAGTTCGTAAGGTAATCAAGATACAGGCTGGCTGCAAAAATTTCGCGTAACAATGGAACGGATTTACTTATTCTTTTAGACTGATTAGCTCCGTACGACCGGTTGTCTCGACTTCTTGCGTCCACCTTCACTCTCTTCACTCACAGAAGGTTCCTGAAGAACGGAGATTTTTGTCCGAAGACCTGTAGCACTTATTCCGAAAAACTATTTGACATGTTCCGAAGAACTGACGATCTTGACCCTTAATTATCTTTTCTTCGTAAACCCCTACGGCAATGATTCGGGGTGGTACTTTCCTTGGTGCGTCATTTGGTTAGTTGTCATTGGTTCCTCTTTAATGTGATAGACTTGTCAGAAACTGCAACTTCGATATAGGTTTGTTTTCCATCTTTTCCCTCTTAATTGAGGTAATCGACGATTTTGGACGCTGTCTAATAAACAGCGAATTCTTTTATAAACTATTTCCTGTTGTCGTTTTTTCCTTCTAAGAAGGTTTTGTCCACTTTCTATATTTCGGAGAGTTGTAAACATTACATTTACAGTAATTGGTGGTGTTTTTTCCGCGTGCCCTCACATTTCACTTTTCGGGTTTTTAGATCCGTTGTTTTCGTCCATAAAATTGTTTTCTTTTTATTGAAAACTTCCGCAACCTTGAAAACACGCTGGGTGGCACTTTATTGTCAGTTTCTCAACAGGGTCTTTACTACATCAGGGTGTTTGCATATTTTTGTGTCCTCTCTCGGGCATAATTACTTTATTCCGAGATTTGGGCGATGCAGGAAGCAAGCGCGCATTAGCTTAAAATAATAACGGAAGAAAGATTTATTTCTTTCCTAACCAATTACCAAACAGAGAAGGCGAAGCTAACCGGCTTATATATCCGTTACATATGGAGAATATTTCTTGTTTTATTAAAATTAAAGATTAGAATTAAAAATTAAAACATATTACAAATTTATAATATACACTATTAGAATGCTGACATTCAAGTGATGATAATCTCTTGGACGACCGAAGATATGAATTATTTCGTGTAAGGGTTGTAAGTTGTTTGTAAGTCAACGATATTCCGCTGGTAGGATCGCATATGAATATGTGTTGTGTATGTCAAATCTGTATGCGATATGTCTTAGACCACCCCAGCTATGAATTGTTCTGTGTAGGGGTTGTAGGTAAAGTACCCCTGAGAACCTCTGTAAGTCAATGGTATTCTGGTAGTAGAATTGTATATAAATGTTTGTTGTGTATGTCGAATCTGTTATTGATATATCTTGGACGAGCCGAGATTTGAATTTTTCTGTGTAAGGGTTGTAGGTAAACTATCCCTTGGACTCTTCGCTCCCAACTGTATTTTAGTGGTAGGTCAACATATGTTTGCGAATTTTATGTGCCGCATCTGTGTTTGATAACATTTGGACATCGGCGGATATGATTTTTTTTTCTATTTCTCCAATATGTTGCCGTACTACGTCGCCACTGCACCTTCGCGTATTATCAGAAAAACTGGCTGACAAATTCATTATCTGATTCTTTAGTATTCTGTTGTTGCTTTTCTTCTTTTTCTTTTGTAGTTGACAACTCGCTGCAAAATACTGTATCCTCCACAATTACATGTTTTGTACTCATGTTTTCTATTGCTCCGCTGGCACGAATATTCGGCATCTGCTTCGCTTTATCCTTTTATCTTCTTTTTGTAACTGTTTTTTGCTATATCTACATTACGAATTGAACACTTGGATTTCGATATTGCCCGATAACTGTCTGGAGAATGAGGATCCTTCTTAGGTTATAAGGCTGAGAATACCCTGGCAGACTTCCACCGGGTCGGGTAGCATGTCAGTCGGAGCACTGCGTCAGGTTGACCAGCAACTTGAGCGGTAGATTCCTCAAAGCTCCTCCTGCGATATCGTCTTCAGGGGCCTTTCTGCCCGGGATCCGCTTGATTACTTGCAGGACCCCTCTGGGTGAGACGACGATCGGAGGTCCCGCCTCCATATCGTCTATCTCCCCCAGGGTGGCCCGGAACCATTCTCCTGCTCTGGATCGTTGCGTGCCCTAACCTCAGTGCTACTACGCTAGTAAATAGTGTCTTGATGCTTGACTGTCTCCGCTTGCAAAACACGTCCGCTCGCTTCGACTGCTAGCCGAACACCCCGCCGTTATATTCATCTTCAAATATCAATTTATAAATGACCTCAATTGATTTTGTGGTAAACTCTTCTAGAGCAGTCATCTCGCTTACTCCGTGTATTTTAAATGCACACTATCCGACCTATGAGCATAACTTCGAGCTGCAATTATTCTTTGTCATCCGACCGGTAACATCCGTCGAAGCAATTCCTATTCGATTGAACAAAACGTTTTCATCAGTGCTTCCACATGCTGAAGCCGTTCTGGTAGTTGTTGGAATGGTTTTAAGTGCCCTCATTGCATTTGTCTGAATCGTCTCTATGTCGTCGAGCCGAATCCCTTTTGAGCGGAATTTTTAATTTTGGGAAGAGCCAAAAGCTATTGGGGGCTATGTCAGGACTATAGGGAGGTTGCCGAAGTCGTGACCTATTGTGCTTTGCCAAGAACCGTTTTCTTCTCACCACGTTACGCAATCTTTTAAAAACTTGAATAACCACATCTCTCCATCATTTTCAGCGTTAATAAAATCCGACGAATACAAAGAAGAAATTGTAAACAAAGACACGTTGTGCTTGAACAAACACGACTGTAGTAGGTACAGTTTATACGTAAGCTTTGATTCAACACTAAAAATTTGTAATTTACTCCATGGACCAAACTTCTTTGAAGCACACTATCAAACCGGTGCCGTATATTGGGCCAGCTTACCTGATAGGCCTGATCGAAAAGGGTCCAGTAATCCAACATTATAGTTGGGGCAAATGAGGGATATTCAACACTGCGTGTGGTAATGCGATTATTAATTACCGGCAATTACATGTACTTACTTTAGCACAATAAGAAATAATGCTATTAATGTTAATACCACATTTATCATTTTTAAATAATACTATGTTGGTACATGAAAATAATATATATTAATAATTATTACATATAAAATATGTACATTTTTAAATTACTACATGTTTTTTTCTTGTAAAACTGTAATTTTTAATCTAAAAGAGTTAGTTTTGTTCCAAAATAAACCGAACATAAACATAAAACAAATTTAATATCAACATGAAATATATTTGTCTATACACAATAAAAAAATGATACAAAGTTAGTACATGAAAATAATATATTTTTTATTCCAAAAGAGTTGCTGTTATTCTAAAATAAAGCATACATAACATGAACATAAAAATAATTGTATATCAATATGAAAAATTCGTCTAAACACAATAAGAAATAATACAAAGTTAGTACACTAAATAAAATATATTTATAATTATTGCACGCCCTAATAGGAGGTGAAGTCGGTAAAAAAATAAAATTATATACTACATATATTTACCGATTTGGAGCGTATTTGTAAGAAACTTGTTTTACAAATGTCAATCTATCGATAGTATTTTCTTCAAAATCCTTAAGTTTAGTTGCAATATACTCCTGCTTTTTTCTAATGCCAGGTCTGACTATGTTTTAAAATCTATTTGCTGTATTTATTTTAACATAGACCTCGCTTTGAAAATCTAATAAGCAGTCAATAAACTGGAAAATATTTGGATGAGGGGAATAAAAACTCTTATTAAATATTGAGTGAAAGGATTCGCAGGGATTCGTTGTTCTACAAAGACAAGCAGATAAACTTGCCCAAATGTGAGGTGGAAATTTGGAGCTTTCACTGATGTAAGTATCAACTAAGTAATCGCAAAATTCTTCTAGTTTGGAATTATTAGGCATAATTGGAGCTAAGTCAAATGAAAACACATCACCAACTACATTAGAATTGAGAAACTGCAGTCCAAAAAGATATTTCAGTATTTGTCCCACATCAGTAAAATTCTTATAGTCTTGAGTCAATCCGATCGATTGAATTTTCCGATACCATGTTTGGGAGAGGTGAAATCAGCATCCGGTTATTGTTGGTCCAGGCCACGTGTTACTCACGGAATTATGTTTTGCAATTTCGTAATCTATCACAATATGTTTAGGATAAAAGTTTACGCCATTTTCTACACATTTCTGATTTAATAAATTAAAGCACTGTTGATAACTACTCTGTGTTTTGTCTGGTAAAAGACAGAAAATTCAAGAAATATAATGCGCGTTTTTAACACGATGCAACGTAAATAATTGCGTGAAAAACTTTTGCAGAAACGTCAAATGTACCATCGATGTATATAGAAAAAAATATTGCAATATGGGGTGAAGATTATAATCCTTTGAACTTCATCACATACTAACACAAACGGTTCTTATTTGGCGGCTACGGGACCCAGTGCTTGTGCGGCCAAAAGCACTTCTTGTTGTGATTTTGGAAGCGTTGGGTGTGTTCCTTTCCTAGACTTCCATACATTGTGTCTTACCAAGGTCCATATAATGACTTGTTATGACTTCCGTCAGAGCTGATCTAGTTTTTCGTGCCATATGTAGTAACTTCGAAGGTTTTTCGTACAGGTTTTCTATAGCCTTTCTCGTAAAACACTGCAATAGTTCTCGGAAAACGTGTACGCTTTTGCGGGACACTTTGTTTTTTGTTAGTACACCTCCAGTGCACAGTTCCATTTTGTAAAATATTTGCTTTTCAAAACTTGTAATTGTTAACAATCAATAATGTCTTGCCTTTTTCACTAAACATACTCCTACTTCCCGCAACCTCCATTTCGAAAATATCGATACGCATACAATGAATATAGAAACTGCAAAAATTTTCATTATTTTGGTAATTTATAGACAAAGCGATATTTAATATGTACCTACGTTAATTACATACCTATGTTAATAAGTAATTTACCCCTTAGTTATAGACGAAATATGCATTATGAACTTACATTAATTACCCCTTATAAAATATTTATGTTAACGATTAAATTTCCCCTACTTATCTATAATCCCTTGCTCGCACTATTTTGGCCCAACGTACATATGGGATTATAAACCGAAAGGATTATTGGCCCAACTATAATGGGCCTTATCAAACGGCAAACCAATTCATGCCAATCAGAACTAAGTCTTCCACCATCTTGATTTGAATACAGAAAAAAAATGTTTAGGCATTTGTATATTTTTTAACATCTCAAAAATTACCACATACTTTATTTCACTATAGTTCCGAAAACAATCTTTAGCAAAAGAAATTGAGAATTAAGTAAGAAATGTTGTTCTGAAGAATATAATCAGACGCGCACGGCAATTACCAAACACTAACAATGTTTTACGAAATACATATACATACATACATATACTTTAGCGGTTTTACATATTTCTGGTATCTCTAATGATTTTTATATCAAATCGAATAAATGAGACAACGGCTCCTAAATATTACAGCATGGTCACGAATAATAAAGCTAGGAATTTCGTCAACACCAGCTTTTTTGATTTTTTTCAGTTGCTTTGCTAACACATCTTTGGAAATAGGTGGTACGTTAATAAGTGCTGAAATAACATTACGAAAGTTTTGTAAAACAAGAAAAACTACTATTTGATTGTATATACACACTATTAAAATAATTACCAAATGCATTAATAATGTTCTAGGGGTTATTCATTTCGATATTATTATAGGTCATAAGTAGGTAAACTATAGGCATACGGGCGCAGTTTCAAGGTCATTTGTGCCCCTAGCTTCATGTTCAAAATGGCGGTGCCATATTTCCAAGATGGCGGCGCTGTATTTCCAAAATAGCGGCGCCATATTTCGAAGATGGCGGCGCCGTATTTCCATGATGGCGGCCCTATGTTTCAAAACGACGGCCTCGTGTTTCCAAAAAGCGTTCGCGGTTTGCTTCGCGGCTGAATTCGCGGCATAGTTTGCGGCTGATGACGTAGTAATTTTACCTAATTATTTCGTACATTTTTTTCTTGGAACTGATATCGTAGTAGCCTAATGACATTGTTTGTGCCTAATGACACATGTTTATTTAGGCCATTCAAAGAGAAAATTTTCTCGGAACCAATGATGTAGTAGCCTAATGACATTTGTTAATTATTTCAAGTAATATTAGAAATTGAGGATTATATTAACGACATGTTCATTTAGGTCATTCAATTAGAAACTTTTCTTGGAACCGATGATGTAGTAGCCTAATGATATTTGCTAATTATTGCAAGCAATATTAGAAATTAAGGATTATATTAACGACATGTTTAGACATGTTTATTTAGGTCATTCAATGAGAATCTTTTCTGGGAACCGATGACGTAGTAGTCTAATTCTTGGAAACTTCCAATGAATGATTCTATGAACAGGTCACATGAACGTCAGGCAGGAGTATAGAACAGGTACTGTTTGCCTCTACTTGCCTTTGCTAGTAGTAGTGATATTTCTTCGCTGTGTCTGTGTATTCACTCCACATCATATTACTCGTAAGTATTTCCTTTTAGTTTTTACAATTTACTTAGCTTTCGTATTCAACTGCTTCGAATTAATATTTATTTCATGCTTTCTTTATATGTGAATACTTCAAGTCAATAGTAATTTATATTTATTGTTTTATATATTGCTTGCTTTTTCTTTAATTTGGAAGCTTTCATTGTTTCAAATTATAGTATTTAATAATGATTATAGTGATACGAATTTCTGCTTTTAGAATGATTTCAGAAGGTAATGACTAGAGCCGTGTGGATTTTAAGTATGACTCATTCACTGCATCGCCGTAAGATGTATTCCAGAGAACTCCAAAACTAACTAGATAGCGAGGCAATCCTATGCAAATAAGTGAAATAATATAATGTTTTTCGATAATTATATTAGTTAATTTATTTATCGCTACTTATCGTACATATCAGTTTCTCTGAATGTATATAAATAAACTATTTATGATTTTATTTAAATTTCAGAGAATAAGGTGCAGTTTGTGTTAATAATTAAAGTTTGTTCTAAATGTTCATCGGTGAAACTTGTCCGTTTAGACGTCAATATCTCTTTAAATATTGAAAAGGAGCGTTCTACATCACAACTCGTTACGGGCGCATAATTAAAATGCGGCAAAAGTAAATTATATTTTTCAAATAGATTTCGATCTAATATTGTTCCTTCATAGAACTGTCTTAATATAACTAGGTCGGGATTTCTTTCGAAAACTTTGCATACCTTTTCTTTAAGACGATGTCCAAAATTGCCTTCAATACTACACAAATTGGATATAATCGCATTTAAGGAAGTTATAGCATTACATAATTGAATGTTACGTTGTTCAAAGTATGTTATAGTATCTATTAAATGTTTGAAATTGATGTTTATAAAATTCAGTTGCGTTTCTAATGTGGAATTTTGCAATAATTCTTTGCATTGCTCAATGCAACGAGCATCATTTGGTAAAAGAAATACAAAATTTTTGAGGCTTTGAAAATTTTTGGAATAAAATATACATGCTTCGATCCAAGAACCCCATCGCGTTAATACAGGAACGGGGGGCAAAGGTAAAGTGGGATACTGTTCCTTATAGAGAGACACACGTGAAGGTGCTTTACGCAAAATTTGTTTAAACAAAGCTATTACTTTATCTACCTCTGGAAACTCATTCCGAATAAACTCACAAATTCTGTGCAGTGCATGGGCCACACAAGTTATATGTAACATGTTTGGATAAATATTCTTTAATAATTTTCCAGCCTTTAGCATATATGCCGCTGCATCGCTAACAAATAATAGAACCCTGTGTGTTTGATTTTGGTCAAATTGAAGAATATTTTGTAGGCTTTCATTAATAATGTCTCTTATAGTTTCAGCATTAACCTGATGCGTTATCTTGGAAGTTATTAGATGAGGTGTGGAAGGCGTATTTGGATGCAAAATACCTACTATTAACATTTGTTACACAACGACCTGTTATATCGACTGTTTCATCAGCACTGATCCACACATACTGGTTAGAAATATTCAATTTAATTTGTTGTATAACATTTGTGTAACATTTTGTTAGATATTGTCTCCGTATTGTTGAAGGATCAGGAATATGTTTATTTGTATATGTTTCTAGAAATGTTTTTAATTTAGGGTTTCGCAGTTTATTTAAGGGAATGTTGGAAGCAACAAATGCTTCACAGAGGTCTTCATAAAACCTATCAGGTGAAACATTTTGCTTATGTTTTGCGGTGTTTATATGTTGTGTAACATGCCACTTTTGCTCGCACTTTACAGTTTTTGAACAAATATTACACCTTATTTCCCTATCACTAACAATCGACAGATATTCTGTACGGTCAGAAATCCAACTTTCCATTAACTTGCGGTTGTTATTCATACTATCCATATTAATATAAAACTAGGAATGTCCAAAAAGGAAAACGACAGAGAAACAAGTTCAGAAAGAGCGAAATAAAAGTGTATTCTAAAATGAATGTGAACTCCTGACTATAAATATATTTATACGAGGAAATATATATCTACAATACAATTTAAATTCCAAATAATAATATCCAATATAAACTACATATAATTTACAGAACATACGAAAACAAATACAATACGAAAAGAATGCAAGATCAGAAAGACTCTAAATTCGCATTACAAATGCAGATATATTCTTCAAAATAAATCTACTTGTACTTACTGCTTAGGTATATATGTCCAAATACTGAACAAAAAAAACAAGTATGTATAAGTAAATATGTTAGTTAAAGATGGAGTACTTTTTAATTTTTTTCACTAATGTTGAATGTATGTACATAGATTTTATCAATAGTGAATTGTGCATTACACATATTTTAAGTTTGAAACCACAAGTTAGCGTAGTATTAATTAAAATTGATTGCAAAATAGTAAAATACGTTAACGTTGAGCTTATGTGTAGTTATGTGTTGAGCTATATGTAGAGTTAGATATCTGGTCGATTTATAATATCTATCTATATCGGATATCAGTAGTGCGAGTGATGAGTCATACCTAAAATCCACACGGCTCTAGTAATGACACTAAGATGCTAACAGACGAAGAGTTATGGGAGACATACCATAGTGATATACAGAGGACGATAGAGGAGGACGTACAGATGATGAAGCAGGTAGTGTACGACATAAAGGAGAGGGCATTGTAATGCAAGTCGAAGACATTTTTAAAAAGATGAAGTCCGTATTCCTAAAAATGGAGGATCATCCAACATCAGAAATGTGACTGCCCAGGATATTACATATATTGGAAGGCGTTCGCTTTTATTTTATTAATTATCTAAAACGTTTGATTAGTAGAGTAGGCAAATTCGGGTGCGCACCATCGGCGTAGCTAACGAATGGATTCTTACATGCGAAGGAAGTATATTATCGCGAAAGGTGCCGTCCCGGTGCTAGATACAAAAAAGTTTTTAAGATGGTTTTTGCAGATTATGAACCGATCTCTATGTTACTGAATGAACACGGGAAATCGCCATCTCTAGTCATATGTATAAAAAATAAAATCGAGGGTGTATGTAATTCGATCACTAAAAAAAACTTACCGTCTTAAGCGTCTTCCATGACTTGAAAAACTGGAGAAGCGAGATTAAATATTTTTAATATAAGGTGCTTTTCCAAAGTTACTTCTACAAAACGCGTCCGCCGTGAGGAAAATATGTTCTTGTATAAAGAAAACGATCGTCCTATATCTAGTGATGTTATATTTGCATAATTTAGAAAAACCTTTGAAGTAACTTAACGCATTTGTAGGCGAACCTTCACAAATTTGTCTAAGTGTGGCAAAATCTGAATCTTTGTCTAAACAACTTTCAAACTTAATTAGAACACACTCATTTTCTGCGTCTTCTACCGAACAAAGCTGTGCGTGTACATCTTTCACAATTTGCGGTGATTCCTTTAAGGACAGTGAAGAATTTTCTAATTTTTCTAATGCTTACGCTACTCTGATGTATTGCTGTGAATATTTTGTAAATTACTTTTAACCTGACTATCTTCAAATTTCTTGACTTGTTTTGATAGCTGCACATTCTTCCGGATTGAATAATAGAACCACGTTCTTTATACTCTTAAAATATTTATGATAGTAAAATGCCGCTTGTATCCATGTTGCCCGACGTATAAGGATTGGTTGTGGTGGTTCAGTGGTATGAGAACACAGTCTGTGAAATTCGCGAATACGTTTTGGGGATTTCAGAAACACTGATTTTGTACTCGCAATTAGCGTATCTACTTGTGGATAATATCTACGAATTGTCTCTGCACTCACAAGATGTAGAGCATGAATTTTACATGTAATATGTAAAAAGTTACCACACTGTTTATTAAGAGACCGGCCTAGAGAAAGCATGGTTGCGGCACCATGCGTCATAAACATTAAGAACAATGTAGAAGTGTCCTTCGTACAGTGTACAGTGCTTAACCACTCTGCTCTAATACTTTCTTAAATACTGTGAGTTATATACGTAATTTTCAATATTGACTAGCACCGTTTTATACCTCTCCTTCTTCTTTTTAAAACTAGTATACTTTTACCCATTCTTGTTTTGAATTTTATGTTAAATTTCATTATTTAAACTATCTTAACATTCGATTATTGGCTCTTTTTTTTCTCTCTCTCCCTCTTTTTCGCTTTAATACTGCCATTTATTCCGTCTAATTTTTTGCTTAAGACCTCTTTTTTTTGCATTTATTTTGTGAAATATTGTTGGTCTATATACAGGTGCATATAGACATATTTGACCAAACTCTTTGTGATCCCAATATTTGTCCTGATTTCCCTAACCGCGGTCTCTTGTTTGTGATAGTTAGTCAGCAGGACAGACCCCCTAGGTGTGAAGCGTGTGTCCTTGTTACTCCTTTTCGAGTGTATCCTGTTTTTCTCATAATGGATCGTATTTGTATAGTTTGTAATTCAGTTACAACAGCTGATAATTCAATTTCTTGCGACCTTTGCCACAAAGTAGTACATTCTACTTGTAATGGATTAACCCGTAATGAGGCACAATGCATGAAGTCAAAAAATCGAAAACTGTTTTTCTATTGCTCGGATTGTGCTGAGATTTGAAAAACCAAATTTCTAGTCTTCCAATTACACCTAGGAATGAAGACAATCTGAACTCGTTTGATGCAGAAAAAATCATTCGTGAGATTTCCGAGAGGGAAGGTAGGAAAAATTATTTGATGTTTTTTAACATCCCAGAAATGGAGAGCGCATCAAAATCCGATCAAGTTGTCTCCGACATGGCGGTTATTAGTGAAATCTTAACTTACTTAAACATTTCTACCGAGTTCCAAAATCCAACTCGATTGGGCAGATTTGATCCATGTAATCCAACACGAAAGCAGCCAATAAAGCTAACATTGTCCTCATGTACTACGGTATATCACGTTTTACGAAATGTAAAAAAGCTGCGAACAGTTGACAAATTTAAAGCTTTTTCTATTGTGAAGGACGGAACTCCTATGCAGAATGAATATTTTAAGAGTTGCGGCCGGCGAATCAGGTCTAACTATCAAATTCATCAACGACATTCCAACCATTATATCTTCTGGAATTCGGCGAAGAAACTAAGGTCGCCCAACAGAGGTTTACTACAGTTGAAGTTTGGCTACCAGAATGTCCGCGGCATTTGTTCAAAGCTTCATAATATTTTTTCCATCAGTGCCTTAATTGATTTTGATGTTGTTTTTCTCACCGATACATGGTTACGTTCAGATATCCCCGACTCTGAGATCTTTGATTCTTCTTTTAGTGTATACAGGAAGGATAGGGATTTTACCGCTGTTAATCGTACTACTGGCGGTGGCACCTTAACTACTATTTCTATATATATATATATATATATATATATGTCTATATATATATATATATCTCTATATATATATGTCTATATATATATATATATATATATATATATATATATATATGTCTAGAACTTCTTAACAAACAATTATTGATATGTGGTGACTTCAATTGTCCAAATTTCAATTCTTCTAGTAGTACTGATCAGAAGATGTATTTCATCCTGCGTTGAATGTAACCCTTGACATAGCTAATATGGAATCTACAAGAAACCTTCCTTGTAACAATAATCTTAAATATAATTTAAAAAATGCTGATTTCCCGTCACTGTATGATAGTATTAAGAATATAGATTGATCTTTTGTTGAAGCATTTTCTAATGTTGATGATGCTGTTTCCGCATTTTATGATCAACTGTTTGGTATCATAAGTCTTTTTGTTCCAACATGTAGAAGTTCTCGACATAATTTCCCTCCGTGGTTTAATGTGGATATCAAGAGGAATCTGAAAACGAAAAATTACTATTGCGCTAAGTGGAAGAAAACTGGGTCGCCTACCTATAGAAGAGAGTTTTTACGTTTAAGATCTTTAATCAAAACACAAATCAACAGCCTACAAAGAATACCACAAAAGGATTGAGAATGATATTGCTAGTGATCCAAAATTGTTTTGGAAATTTATAAACACTAAACGAACCTCCTCCAGAATTCCCGGGTATATGAAGTTCAACAATAAAGTTCTTGACCAGCCTACTGATATTGTGCAGGCCTTTGCAAACGTGTTTTCAAATGGATACACCATCAACTTCTCCAATAACACCAGTAAAGCCAGTTCAGATTTTAACAGCTGTTCTTTCAGTATCGGATACTTTTCAGGCCAAGATGTTTTGCATGCTTTAAACAAACTCAAAGCAACTTTGGTTTCTGGACATGATGAGATTCCAAGCTTTCTCATGCATGATTGTGCTCCGGTGTTATGCGAACCTCTTTGCTTTATTTTCAATTTGGCCATTCGCACATCTACTTTTCCATCTTATTGGAAAATTAGCAGGATAACACTAGTTTTTAAAAAAGGCGATAAGGCAGATATTCTTAACTACAGACCAATTAGTATTCTTCCTAATTGAGCTAAAGTTTTTGAGCAGCTGCTGCTATTGGTTTTTCTGCTAACGTTATTACATTAATTCAATCCTACCTTCATAACCGATCATAGTATGTCCATTACAATGGATTTGTGTCACACACATTCATTGCTTTTAGCGGCGTACCTCGGGGCTCTAGTTTAGGACCGCTCCTCTTTAACATTTATATAAATGATCTTCTACTTTTGGATTGTAATACTCTTGCCTACGCTGACGATCTAAAAATTTATAGTACTATTAGCTCTTCCTCTGATTCTTTAAGTTTACAGAGAAATATTGGAATCATTAATGATTGGTGTTGCACTAACAATATTCATTTAAACATTAATAAATGTGCAGTACTTGCCTTTACTCGGTCGTCTAACCCGCAAATATTTCATTATAACGTTTCTAGCACTTCCATCCCAAGAGTTGACGTTTTTAGGGATCTTGGAGTTTTATTTGATTTCCAGCTCTCGTTTTCACCACATATTGATGCAATGACTTCTGCTGGATCTAGATCGCTCGGATTTTTGTTCAGAACCTGCAAGAATTTTTATAGCAGTTGCGTCTTGAAGTCTGTCTTCTATTCGCTCGTCCGCTCGAAACTGGAATATGCGTCAATTGTTTGGTACCCATATTATCACTACCACCAATTATCAATTGAGCGAGTCTAGAAGAGATTTCTTAAATATCTTTCGTATAAGTCTGATGGCATTTATCCTCCTCATGGTACAGATTATACCAATTTACTCTGCAGACATGATTTCGACTCGCTGTCACATCGCATACATGTAGCTAGCGCGAAATTTCTTATTAAATTAAACATATTGATTCCCCACGCTTACTATCTCAGGTGTATTTTATCATACCCCATTACAGTCATAGATCTGCAGACACTTTTTTTACCCCTACGGCACATTATTATTATT
Source organism: Marronus borbonicus (assembly GCA_902655005.2). Lineage (NCBI taxonomy): Eukaryota > Metazoa > Arthropoda > Insecta > Coleoptera > Scarabaeidae > Marronus > Marronus borbonicus. The sequence goes on along the minus strand of LR737399.1, from coordinate 49,000 downwards.
ATTATTATTATTAAGACTTGATCTCTGGATATTTCGAATTTTTCCAATGCGCTAACACCACTTATTAAAGATCATCTATAAAATTTAAGATGTAAATAGTATTCTCACGTTTTTTTTTTATTTTGATAGATGCAAAAGAGTAATAACCGCAAGAATACATTATATTTTAGCTTCCTATACCTAGACACTACTCCGTTTTATCTTTATTGTTAATGAAGAATAACTAAATTAGAATAACAGGAAAAACGCGGCTATAACACAACTGCATGCTATATTTCATAATGTTGAGGTTACCAAAATATCTTAAGTTATTGTAAATAATACACGTCTGAACTTGTTTAATCCTCGTTATTTAACAAAGATAAATTATTGTACGTCCATTATGTTGTAACGAACCATCGTTACAAATTCAAAGAACCTTTGGAAAATGAAATAGTACAGACGTTAAGTTTTAAAGTGATGTTTCATTATCGATTCTTTGATTTATTTTGTTTTGATTTTAGATGAAATGATTTATTTATTTATTTTTTTTTGTTTTATGTGAATAAATTTTGGGGAACCACGATAGACAATTTATTATTAAGATATTAACTTGATATTCATTCTTTGAATCATATTTGCAAATGTTTAATCAAATGTATTTAATTTTCACGTGAACAAACTTTTGGACGACCCTATGTATGTCTTCTAGATGAAGGTGCGTACGTGCATAATCTTTCGATTCATATTCTCGACTTGTGTTTTTTGCACCGTACGTCATCCAAAAGAAGTCTCCGCGTCATCGCCAAAAATGGTATATAAACCGCTCGAAAATCCTATTCGATAGGAGTCTACTCCTGCCCTCTCCGTATCGCTGTCGGTGCTAGACAGTGGCCTAGGCGGAATCTTCTCTGTATCGCTGTCGGTGCAAGACACTGGCCTAGGCGGAGCCCTCCCCCGTATCGCTGTCGGCGCTAGACGCTGGCCTAGGCGGACACCCTCCGTATCGCTGACGGCGCTAGACGCTGGCCTTGACGGGACAATCTCCGTATCGCTGTCGGTGCTAGACACTGGCCTAGGCGGAGCCGTCCCTCCGTATCGCTGCCGGCGCTAGACGCTGACCTAGACGGAGCCCTCCCCGTAACCGTGTTATTCTTTTCTTTGCAGCGCTAAATTAAATCTTGTTTAATTCACGTTAAAGTCCGTAAGTTTGTTCACCGTTATTATCCATCTGTACTTTGCCGAATTTTCCGTTTACTGCTTAGATTGATAACCGATTTTTATTATTTATTTTAACACATTGAATATCAAAATACTGTTTCTAATTTATACATCTTTTGTACGCAAAAGTGTATCCGAACTTATTTTCCGAATTCCGTTTGATTTCATTTCTCGAAGTTCCTTACTTGTTTTGTATATAAGATTGTCGATAACTTTAAAGTTTGAATTCTATTTGATTTTATTTCTCTGAAATTATTTGTTTATTTTCTTTTGTAAATAAAACAATTACTTTTCTTAAGTGTACTTACCTCTTTTATTTCCGACGAACCTTGGACATAATTACTACCCAAAGGTTGATTTGTTAATGAACGCACAAGCATCACGATACACTACTCACTTTAATTTATTAATCAGCAAAGTTAATTTAAAATTCCACGAGGTAATTATTATATAAGTAACATATGACAGCTAGAACATACCGCAACCTGTAAACATATTAAGTACCGGCGTCATCTATTGATGAGAGACGCAACTGCGAAGAATAAGCAAATACCGACCGCACAGATATCTTCTCGTTATCATAAACTTTGTCAAAGGTAGTAAGAGGCAAAATAAGGATAAATTACTTTATTTGTAGACAAGTTACTAATTTGCTAAAATTAATTAACCTCAATTTTCCGTATTTTCATAAAACCAAAATCTACCAGAACCGATACCCGAATTTCCGAGATTGTGAGTCGGAGTAAAAACACACACGCGAATTAATGCGTTACAATGTTTTCACGTGAAGAGCTAGACATAGCATGGAGCGAGACGTGTTACGAACGAGACTTGAGAAGTACATTCAAGAGTTGCAAAAATTAAAAACCCAGATTGGATTGTATTATATTACGGCGCAGCTCCAACGCCCGAATATGAGACGGGGAGAACTTTGATGAAAATTTACGAACATCTGTGAAATTGGATGAAGTAAGCGATCGTCTTATACCACTGATTCATATATATATTTTACAATAGAGTACATCTAATATGGCTGGAGCTAAAATTCCTCGAGAAAAAAAGAAGCCAAACTTCAAGACTGTTTGCCATGCTACCTCCATTACCCCACAGCGGATGATCAGGTAGATAGTCCGTCTCCATATACAAGAAACTCCGCAGAATTAGAATAAAGTGATGAGAAGTATCCTCAGAGTTCGGATTTTCCTATTCAGATTTCTGTAGATTACTTCGAACAAATTTGGAAACATTTACAGCTGCTCTTTGTGTTAAAGGCTTACACACCCATAGTGCCTTTCTGGTACCTACATACCGGATACCTGGCACCTGATATCTGATATCTGATATCTACACACTTGCTCTTCCAAATTTCGCATCAAATCCCGGGGTTTAGGACGTTTCAGGTCAGGTAACACCCGAGGTAGAAGTGCTGAGGATAAAATGTAAATTTGAACCTATATAAGAAAATATATGGTGATTTTTGCGCCAGAACTGTCCAACAGGAATCGTTACTTCCTTACCATCATAATAAAACTTGTTCTTCTTTTCAGTGATGACTTGCTGTGTGTGGTGTATAAATCGCTCAACACTGGTTAAATTCATTTATTCATCAACTTGTTGATGGTCAGATAGCCGGTCATAATCTATCAGGTAGCCGATCAGATATATCGAGTAACCGTTAATCTTGACACTCGTAATAATGGATAAAATGAAGAAAGAAGACCAACTTAAAATTGAAAATTGCAGGTGAGTAGAGCGATTGGGAAGAAACAAATGCAACTAAAACTGGATCAGGCGGACGCTGACCAATTATTGCGAAAAGCATTTAAACCTCTTATCGAACCTATTGAGGAGCTTGACTCTACGTTTAAACAAGGCGTGCAATCTATCAAGGAACCGTTATTGAAAATGACAATAAACCAATGCTCAGTCTTTTCCTTCACCACAAAAAATGTCGTCTGAGTTGCAGGATGTAAGTCCACTTCATGAGTATCTTTATAAATTTCACATCCTACCAGGAACCTATATACGAGACCTATCCTACGATACAAGTAATAAAGCGTCGGACACCGCTTTTGGTCCAACTCTGGATACTCATCCAAATTCATTTAAAATTGGTAATAGCGTTATCAACTTCTGTGGTGCTGATGTGGTAATCGACGATAAAGTGTACAAAGGTACTTAAGGTCTGTATGAATTGCTGTTTAAGAAACAGCCCAACATGTATACTCAGGAAAACGCGTATCGGGATATCTTGGAAAAGTCACATGTGTTACATTGCAATTTCGATACCGAGTGAGAGGGAACAAAAGCTATAAGTACATATATAATATGGTCAAACCATTATTAGAACGAGCACCTGGTCAATGTTACATAATCGCATCAGAGGTTGAGCTGCAAAACAATTGAGAGGTAGCCAAAGTTACAAGTCAGCAATATAATGCAAAAACGCGCTTCAGGGGCGTCGCATGACAATTTCAAACGCGTCTTATCAATATGTGTATTGGGATAACGTGAATGAGCTAGTTGACCGACTTCGTTTACTGATGGTATTGCAAACTGCAAGAAATGATAATTATGGAAACGAAATCATGTATATATTGGAAGAACTGATAGAGGTGGGTGTTATACAGTAAATACACCTACATTGGTATAACCATACTTACCTGTACGCATTTTCTTTATACGTATTGTAATTGATATATTTTAAAATAAAACGCACATGTATGATCATAAAAGTCTTTCTTATTCTACTTTAAGTTTTATTAATTCAATTTCTATATCTCATCCAAAGAAAATAAAATTTAAGTTGCCGAAAGGGACACTCTCGAATTTCACGACCCTAAATTTCATCCAAATAATTTCCACAGCCATAATTTTCTCTATTTTCCGCATGTAAAAAAAACATTTCGTTATATGCAAATAATGCATATATGATATAAATTTCACCCAAATTTGTTACATCCTGCGGAGTTTCTTGTATATGGAGACGGACTATCTACCTGATCATCCGCTGTGGGGGTAATGCGGGTAGCATGGCAAACAGTCTTGAAGTTTGGCTTCTTTTTCTCTCCAGGAACTTTAGCTCCAGCCATATTAGATATACTCTATTGGATAGAATATATATGGGGATCAGTGGTATAAGACGATCGCTTACTTCATCCAATTTCCCTGATGTTCGTAAATTTTCATTAAAGTTCTCCCCGTCTCATATTCACACGTTGGAGCTGGCCAATACAATCCAATCTGGGTTTTTAATTCTTGCAACTCTTGAATGTACTTCGTAAGTCTCGTTCGTAACACGTCTCGCTCCATGCTATGTCTAGCTCTTCATGTTAAAACATAATGTACAATAATTTATCTTTGTTAAATAACGACTATTAAACAAGTTCAGACGTGTATTATTTACAACAGCTCAAGATATTTGGTCTCCTCAACATTATAAAATATTCTAATTTAGTTGTTCGTCATTAACAATAAAGATAAAACCGAATAGTGTCTAGGTACAGAGAGCTATAATTTAATGTATTTTGGGGGTTACTACTCTTCTGCATCCATCAAACTAAAAAAAAGGTGAAAAGATACTTACCATCATAAATTTTATTCCTAAGTTAGAAGTGGTATAAACGCTTGGTGTTTACGTATATTACCTATAAAACATTTTGGATAATTAACAAAATAAAAACGAACCTCTTCCAATAGATCCTAGGCAGTTACATTTCAACTTTATTGAAATTTCTTCGACTTGCATTTCAATGTCCATCTCCTTCATGTCGTACACTACCCGCTCCATCATTTCCGTACGTCCTCCTCTATCGTCCTTCGTACATCACCATCGTATGTCACCCATAACTCTTTGTCTGTTAGCATCTTAATGTCATTACCTTGTGAAGTCATTCTAAAAGCAGAAATTCCTATCGTTATAATCATTATTAAATATAATTTGAAACAATGAAAGCTACCAAATTAAAGAAAAAGCAAATAATATATAAAACCATAAATATAAATTACTATTGACTTAAAATATTCATATATAAAGAGAGCCTGAAATAAATATTAATTCGAACGAGTTGAATATGAAAACGAAGTAAATTGTAAAAACTAAAAGGAAATACTTACGAGTAATATGATGTGGAGTGAGAGAGAAGAAAACTTCTATCCGACTAACTTATGCACCAGAACTTGTAGAAATTTTAGACATTAACGTGATGAGAGTAGAATGACGGATAAAAGTAGTTAATATAAGTCTTCCCCACGATTGTCGTTGGCTGGACTTAATTTTATTAATTATTGATATTAATTAATAAAATTAATAATTAATATTAATTTTCTATAATAATTTTCTTATTTTTACGCCCCAGAAATATTCGGCTAAACACAGAGATTTTTCTCTAGGGATCGGGAAAAAACCCTTTCTACCCATAGGGTGTAGGGGTGGGTAAATTCGTTTCATTAGTTCAAAAACTCTTTCCAACTGATTCTATTTTTTGCAATTTCTTTAGCTTCGTTCCACGTTTTTGCATGACTTGTTTTTCCTTGGCTATTGCTCTTACTTTGGTTTTATTTTTATTTATTTTCATTCCATATTTATTCAGGGGTGCATGTCCCTGGCCCCCCCACCACTGAATTTTTATATTCATTCTCTGCCAAGGTTTTGTACCTGTTTTGCACCGTTTTGTACCAAAAATAAAAAGTTTTGTACCATCTTTGTTTGGAAGATATAAGACATTTCCGATTCAATTTTACATTGCTCTTAATTTCTTCAGTCCACCAAGCTGATGGCTGTTTGCCGTTATTTGTTTTGATTGTGCCACAAGATAATTTTGCACATTCTATCACTATTTTTGAATGCACCTCATTAATCTGGCAGTCATGTCTTTTATTTTATCTTTTATTATCTCTATCTTTCCATTAACCATTTCTTCATACTTTCCCGCAGTTTCTTTTTCCTTCAATTTATAATACCTTATACTTTCATAATTAATTTTTCTTTTGATCTCACTACGCTCTTTTTGTTTTTCAATATCTTTCAACCTTGCTATTAGTAAGAAGTGATCGCGATTAATTTCGTAGCCCCTTTTAACTCTTACGTTTAGTACTGCTATTCCACCAATATATAATCAATCATTGATTGTTCACCTCTGCTTGGCGTACTTGTGTATTTGTTTACGTTGATAGAACAACTAATATATATAATAATATAACAACTAAATAAACATGTCGTTTATACAGCGTGTCCACGGATTTGGTGCAAAGTTATACAACAGTGAACGTTGATACACTTTTTAAACCATTTTATGTTTTAGTTTTTTTTATATATTTTATACATATTTTTAAATATAAAATATTTAATGAGATTCTGGTTAACTAAAATAAATTCTTTATTTTATAACTAGTATAAGACTTTATAAAATATTTTCTAATGTATATAAATTCGAATGTGATAAAAAACAACAAACAATTTATTGAACGTAACCTCCACCTTCCACACACTTTTCGACCTTATACCTAAATTCTCTGTAAACGTTCCTAAATGTTCTTATATCAATCTCACTGATTACTGTTCGTATTTTATCTTTTAACGCTCCCAAATTCGCATAAAAATTATTATTTTCGTACACTCTCTGTTTAACGTGTCTCCAAAAATAAAAATCCATTGCCGTTAAATCGGGCGAGCGAGCTGGCCAATGAATAGGTCCAAAACGACCGATCTATCTTGCAATAAAGTGGTCGTCGAGCCAGTTTCTAATTAAATTAGTTGAATGCGTAGGGAATCCATCCTGCTGAAAGTAGATTACCTCTCTGTTAATATCCTCTAGCGATGGTAAAACAAAATTTTGTAACATATCCAAATAATTATGTTGATTCAAATCGTCTTCGAAAAAAAAGGGGCCAATAATTTAATTGAATAAAATTCCACACCACACATTTACTTTCTTATAACGCTGGTTTTTTCGATTAATACGAAAATTTGGATTCTCTTCTACCCAATATCTGCAATTTTGGGATGACGCAACTATTAGCGGTAAAAGTAGTTTCATCCGAAAGCAACATTTTATGATGGGAAAATTGATCCTCAATAACATTTTCTCCAACCCAAGTAGTAAATTCTAATAATGCATCGTCCCGGGGTTCCAGAGTATGAATAAATTTGGGTTTGAATGGGTGAATCTTGTTTTCCTTAAAGACTTTTTGCAGTAAGCTCTTGCTTAAACCCAACTCGGCCGCTCTCTTACGTAGTGATATTTTTGAATCTTCTATCCCATAGCTAGAACAATTAATGCATCATCTTCATTGCATTGTTTCTTTGTTTTCTTCTTTCTAACAACAGAGCCAGTTTCATTAAATTTCTTAACAAGCTTTTTGAAATAATTAATAGCGATATTAATGCCGGGGAATTTAGCGTTAAATTTGTTCATCATTGTTCGATATGAAGTATTACCAATTCCGTAACATTTAATCAAATAAATTCGTTGTTGCAATGTTAGCATTGATGTGATCTTTGTGATTGCAAATCGTCTTGTCACTTAAATTTGAAACAGACAAATAATTAAATGTCAACAGAATTTCAAGGTAATACGATTATCAACAATAATTTGAATTTTTTTAAATTTTTGAAAGTAAGCAAACACATTTTCAACATTTGTATGCATACAGAAGGTAATCAGTGCATTTTAATATGATTTCTAATGGTTTTAAGGCAAACAAAAACTTTCGTAGAGAATAACTTTTTTTCATAAAATGTGGAATAAAAAAGTTTTTCCCCTTGTGCATTAAATCCGTGGACACAGTGTATAATCCTCATTTTGTAATACTGATTGTAATAATTAGCAAATGTCATTAGGCTACTACGTCATCAGTTCCAAGAAAAAAATTTAGAAAATAATTAGGTGTCATCAGCCTCGAACTATGCCGCGAGCGCAGCCGCGAATTAAACCGCGGACACCATTTTGAAACACGGGGCCGCCATATTGGTTAGGGGACACAAATGACTTTGATGCACCCGTACGCCTATAGTTTACCTACTGTCATAATGCCTGGAATTCTAGTGTGACCACAATTTTTACAATGTAGTATTTATAAAGTTCATTTACATGTGATTTACAGGTGATCTTAATTTCTGGAAATTTTGATAATAGAAGGTAGTTTTATATTTTTTGTAGGTCGTGGGCGTTATTTTTCCTATGAAGCTGTTGGATTTGCTCATTGTTATACCAATGAGGATAACTACGGTTGGAAATTTTACATTTGTATTTAAGTATGGTTTGATGAAAATTGTCATATAAGATATTGTAAAAAGAGTCAGTGCAAGCTTGAATAGAATCGGTACAAGAGGTGACTAATCGGTATTGACAAGCATATTGCACGTAGTATGAAAGTATGCCTTTTTAAAGTGATAGATAGAGATGCCAAGGCAGGTGGAATTATAATTTGTTTACAGCGACTAGACAGACTCGTGTTTATTCGTTTCATGAGAGGGGGTTCGTGTTGCCTACTGGTTTCCCCGATAGTCAACAAAACACGAGTCTGTCTAGTCGTTGCAAAAAAGTAATAATTTACTTGCCTTTGTCATCTCTAGTGATAGGCCTTGACTTGTTTATGTAAGAATTGTACATGTTGTGTTGCAATATTGGTAAAAGAAAAGCTTAAGGAAGGATGGTGTCTTCATCCACAAGAGAAGGATCTTCTCGTTCAACGGTGTAGTTTATAGTCGATAAAACGAAATCCAGGAGGCGATTGTTAACATTACATACTTGATTATATTGATGTAAAAAATTCCTGAAAGATGCGTAACATGATAGTTTTACGTGATATAGACATCGAGATTGTACTGAGGAACATTAAAGTCACCTAATATAGTAATATTCTTAGTAGTAGTAAATTATAAGTTTTCAAATAATGTTAAAAACTCTTCATATTTGTCAGTAGAGCATGATTACAAAGATTAATACGTGAAAAGAGTTTGAACATGCAATTCTAACATTATCTACATTAACCTCTGCTGCTAATATATTGTTATTAATATGTTTGCCACAATATATATATATATATAATCCAAAGCCTGTCTACCGTTAAACGGTGTAGGCAGTATCTCTTCTTCAGCTGTCCACAAATTTCTTCCATTTCGCCCTGTCCTTTGCTATCTTAGCTGCATCTGTCCATGTTACACCTTTCTTTTTCAAAATTTCTGCAATTACCATATTCCATGTCTGTTTTGGTCTACCTCTTCTTCTATTCTTTGCAATTCTTGCTTCCCATATTTTTTTCGGTTGTCTTGTACTGCTCATCCTTTGTAGATGTCCCCACCATCCTAGTTGTCTCTGTTCAATAAATTTTAAAATTGGCGTTATCTCTAGGTCTTTTCTTATGTCCTCGTTTTTCATTCTATCGTATTTGGTAACTCTTCGTACTCTTCTCAGATATCGCATCTCAGCAGCTTGTACTTTACTTTTCTGTTTTTGGTTCAATATCCATGATTCACAGCCAAACGTTAGGATCGGTCGGTAGATAGATTTAAATATCTTCATTTTTGTTGTACTAGATATTTCCTTTTTATTTATAAATCTACTGCTCATAGCATAATACAGTTTCGTTGTCTTTTCTATTCTTTTATTAATATCAGCTTCTTGCGACCCGCTTTCATCAATTGTAACTCCCAAGTATTGAAAAGTTTTTACTTGTTCTATTTTTGTCCCTTCGATTTGTATCTTCATCAATACTGGTTCTTCTCCTACTGCCATTACTTTCGTTTTATTTTTGTTTATTTTCATTCCATTCTCATTCAGTACAGAGTTCCATATATCTAAATTTAATTGTAGATCTTGTTCGTTCTTTGCCATCAGTACTACATCATCTGTGAATGCGCCTTCTGAGATTGCCACCCGCTGTAGGTTCATATATCCTATTGTAAGTTTTTTACTTCTTCTGGTACATTCTTTAAGTATTTCATCCATGTACGTAGTAAACATGACTGGGCTCAAGCTTCCTCCTTGTCTCAAACCTTCTGTTGTTCTGAAGGTTTCCGATTCGGTGTTATTGCAGATAACAGCATTTACGTTGTTATTGTATATCATTTGTATGAGTCGTATTAATTTGTTATTCAGGCCCCTTTTTTCCAGAATATCCCATAATTTCTCTCTTGGTACTTTATCAAATGCTTTCTCCAAATCAATATATGCCAAAAATAATTTCCTCTGCTCTTGTGACATCTTTTGTGTTAATTGTTTAATAGAGAAAACATGGTCTTGCGTGTTCTTGCCTTTTATGAACCCACTTTGTGGTTCTTCAAATGTATCTCCTATTGCTGTTCTTATTTTCTTGTCTAGTATTCGTTCCATTATTTTCATAGCAGTGTTTACTAATGATATGCCTCTATAATTGTCACAATGTCTTCTGTCCCCCTTATTTTTATATATTGGCACAATTAACGTTTTTTTCCATTCGTTTGGTAGTTCTTCTTCTTTCCATATGATTTTATATATGTCTAACATTATTTGTTTTCCTCTCATACTCATGTTTTTAAACATTTCTGTTGTTATCTTATCACTTCCGGGGGCTTTCCCATTCTTAAGTTTCTCTATTGCTTCTTCTAACTCTTCCATGCTGATTTCTTCATCTACTTCTTTATTATCAACCTTCTCTCTTCTCACTTGTTCCTTCTTCTTTTCTTCGTCTCTTTCATCTTGCAACAGCTCTCGAAAAAATTGTTCCCACCTAGCTATTATTTCTCTATTATCTGTTAAAATATTTCCATTCTTACTTTTTATGTGATGATGTATTTCTTGTGCTTTCTCCTGTCTAATTGATTTCAGAAATCCATAGAACATCTTTTGATTTTCTTTACTATTACGTTCCATCTTCTCCCCGAATTCTCTCCATGTTTTATTTTTGGATTCTATTACTAGTTGTTTAACTTTCTTCCTTTCACTTTTATAGTTCTCATAATTTTCTGTTGTTTGGTTTGATAGATATATTTTCCATGCCTTTTTCTTCATCTTCGTATGTTTCTTTAATTTCTCGGTCCACCATGCTGTCTGTTTTCTTTTCCCTTTCTTTTTCATTCCACACGTTTCTTTTGCTGCCATTAAAATTGCTTTCGCAAAGTCGTTCCATGTTTCTTCAATTGAACCCCTCTCTCTTTCTACTTGCATGTACCTTATTATTTCATCTAATCGTTTCTCATAATTTTTGGCAGCGTTTGGGTTTCTCAATTTGTGTGCTCTTATTATCTCTGGTTGGGTTTCCTTCTGTTTATTTATTTTGTTATTCCCCCTCTTAACAACGATTTCTCTTATTTTGGATATGACTACAAAGTGATCACTGCCAATCTCTGGTCCTCTTCGCACTTTCGTATTTAACACATCTTTCCTATTATTTTTATCTATCAATACATAGTCAATAATTGATCGTTCATTTCTGCTTTTTCTTTCCCTCGTATATTTGTGGATGTTTTTCTGTTCAAAGAAAGTGTTCGTTATGACCATATTGTTCATAATGCAGAAATCTAACATTCTTCTTCCATTATTATTTCTAACATTCTCTCCATGGTTTCCCAGTATCTCCTTATATATTTCATCTCTTCTCCCGACTCTGCTGTTGAAGTCCCCTAATATAAACACATTTCCTCCTATTTCTTCTCTTGCTAACGTTAGTTCTTTCCAGTATTTGTCTTTATTTGCTGCATTGTCATCTTCATTTGGGCCATATGTTATTATTATTGTTTTTGTTTTTTTCATTTTTCCTTTTTAATTCTATTGTTAACGTTCTTTCTGACCATGCCTTCCAACATTGTATCTCTCTGTCTAGTTTCCTATGTATTATACATCCCACCCCTGCAGCTGCCCTTTGTTCGTCTTTTACTCCGCTGTAGATCATCACATGATTATTTTTCGTTTTATATATCCCTCTACCTCTCTTTTTCGTTTCTGTAATGGCCAATAGATCTACTCCCATTCCTTCAAACTCTTTTTCTAGTTCTTGTTCTTTTCCTCTTAGGCTCGCTATGTTCCAAGTTCCTATTTTCCATATTATTTTTGATCTTTTATCATCATTTCTCTCGTTAAGTTTCTCGTTTGTTTCTTTATCCTTATATTCATTTTCCTTATTCTTTGCTACGTCGTTAAATATATGTTTGCCACAATACGAGTGTTTATTTCCAAATTCGGCGTATCCGACCAGTTTAGAAGTTTGATCACGTCTCAATTTTGGTTTGGTTTCTTTCGTGCCTTTCAAATACAGAAGATTCGTTGTGTTTTTTCCGGGATTATTATTAAAATTATTTGCATTGTTCACAGCAAATGCAATAGCCGGTCGAGTACCTTGAGTTAGATAAAGCAAGCTTCCAATTGCTACCTGATAGAGAACATTCGCCATCTTCTCCTTTTCTTTGTCATCCTTAGAATTCATTGTCTTAGTCAGGTTTAAGCCAGGATCTGTGGAGGTTATGGCTAGCTTGCAATGCATAATTTTGTATTTAATCAATGTTTCATTCACATCCTTTTTTTGATCTACTGTGACTATGCCTTTGTTTTTGACGTGTACTATGTGGAGACCAATATAATATTCTGCCTTTGAAAGTTAGTCATTAATGCTGTTTTTGGATCCTTACTTTCTTATCGCTTGAAAATATCGCAAGATCGTCAATGTGAATTGGTACAAACGTCATATGTGTATTTTTAATTAAAAAATATACACATGGATCTAATTTCTTAATGAACCAATCACTGAGATTACCTTGAAGAAATACGGTAACTACATCCAATTGTGTGATTTCCAAGACGTCTGTGCTGCAACAGAAAACAAAAATGTGAAGGAACTACGGCTTAACACAGGAGTCTGTATTCTTCTTCTGGCTACAACTTTCGCCCAGACCAGACTGGTCGGTTTTTAACCTATTTACAATTAATTGCTTTCTTTTCCTTGAGTAAATCTGTCGATGTCCAGGCGTTGTTGCCTATTAGAGCCTCAAACTCAGCTCCCATCGACTCCTTCCTCTCTTCTTTTTTATCTTCGTATAAGGTTTTTTCCACAGTCAAACAAACATAAATATGTAACGTATCTAGCGCCATCTAGCTCCTTTCGTTTTAGTTTCCTATAAAAATTTCTCGTGACCTTATCCATCCTCTTTTTCTCACACGTTTCTCCTTCAACTGCGAAGTCTGGGTTGTCTGAATCTTTCCGCAGACGATCTCCAATCACTCTTGTCAGTTAAGATATCATTATCACTATCTTCTTTTTTCCACACTGAATTTAGATACTCTTCGCCATTAAAAATCATCACTGATATATATTATTTTGTTATTTTCGGTTTTCTCGAAAACGGTTACATCTCTGCTCGATTGCATCTCTTGCTATCATTCGGATTAAATAAATGATAACCTTTTGTGTTGTTTGCCATACTGCGCCACAGTCCTTACCGGTGTGAAAACAGCAGCCTAAGATAGCAGCCAATTTTTACGGAAACACTCGAACGTCCAGTGATGTTCGTAATAGCGGTATAATTTAAGATATATGGCTGTAATTTTTTCTAAATAACTAAGCAACAAATGGCATTTACGATTGCATTGGAAAGTGGATGCCTCTTCCACACCTTAAAAATCCCTAATTCTAAATAACAGAATTTTATAGGGGCTAAGATTTAAGAACTTCCCATATGCGAAAATCATATGTCCGGAGTTGTTCGCCGGTTTGTTAATTTGTCGATGGTCCAAAGGTATGAAATTTAATAAAATCGACAATACAAAAACTTTATCTCCGTTATTATTCGTCGGACCGTAATGCGCTTTGGCGGTTGTATTTCTAGGTCTATAGGGATTATATTTCCCGAACTATTGTTAACTCACCGAGGGCTCCACGGGATGACATTTAATAAAATCGATAATGAAACAAATATATCTCCGGTAGTATTAGTCGGACCATAATGCGCTTTGGCAGTGGTATTTCTAGGCCTGTAGGAAGTACATTCACTCAATACTGTTAACTTGCCGTGGGCCTCAGGGGGTGAAATTTAGTAAAATCGACAATATACGACAAAAAATATATCTCCAGTGTTATTCGTTGGACCAAAATGCGCTTTGGCAGTTATATTTCTACATCTATAATGAGTACATTCTCCAAATATCGTTAACTTGCGTGGGTCCAGGGAGTGAAATTAAATAAAACCGCGTATGCAAAAAATATATCTTCGATGTTATTCGTCAGACTATAAAGCTGTTTGGCGCTTATATTTCTACATCTATAGAGAGTACACTACCCAAATATTGTTAACTTGCCGAGTGCCAGGGAGTGAAATTAAATAAAATCGCCTATGCCAAAAATATATCTCTATATATATATGTTATTCGTGTGACCATAAGGCGGTTTGGCAGTTATATTTGTAGACCTGCAGGGAGTACATACCCCAGATATGGTAAAGTCGCATATGCAGAGATTATTATGATTTCCGTTTTCTAAGAGTTTTTCAAGCCGTTGCTGATTGGTTTTCATAGTTAGTGTCGCTTTAAATGTTGTTGGAATCGTTTGAAGTGAGTATCATTTTTTTACCTATATTCTCCGAATAAATTGAATCTATTGAATTTGAAAAGAGATGAGTCATTTCGTGAAAATATTTATGGTTATCATAACTTAGTGGCAAGTATTTTTAATCATTAGCATTGCTATAGAATTTTTATTGACGAGGAATAATTTACATCAGGAAAAACTATAATCATAGCAAGGACTGTGACGTAGTATGGTAAACAACACAAAAGTGTCGGCATCCTCCGCACCACACAAGCTTAATTAATCTGGGACGGCCGATTCGAGGATGCGAGGGATCCCCATTCTCAACCGGTGATCGAATGATGTGAGAAACTTCTAAATCTAACATTCCTGTTCTCTCCCTACTTTCGAGTAAAATATTATTTACAAGTATCTAGTTTTACCGCCTACATACCCTATAACTAAGACGAACAAATACGGAAAAATAGACGGAAGGGACCTTTGTCATTGTAGCGCGAAACATAAAACATGTGCAGCCTTACCCCAATAAATCAAACATAACTGAGTACGACAACGGTCTGTTCATCAAATTTTTGTTGCTTTTTATGTAAACAATTTCGTAGGAATTAGACAATTCCTGCGGCGAAATTACATTCTTAAGCAATTTCAAGTTTTTTAGCTTAATATTATGCGCGGTTTCGTTTATATGTTGTACTACGCTTGGGGATTGTAATCCCGTGATACGATAACACCTGATGTCTTCTATGGATCTGGTACTTATCGCTCTTTTCGTTTAACCAATATAGGCTTTGTCACAGTCACCGCATGCAACTTTATAAATTCCCGACCGTTCTTCCATGTTCGGTTTATCTTTCGGATTGCCAAGAGGGTTTTTAAGTGTATTACGCGAACTGAAACATACGTTCATATCTTGATCCCTAAAAAAAAATGAAAGGCGGCAACATATAGTTTTCTCAAATGTCATTATCTCACGGTACGTAAACAATTCTCATTCCTTTAAAGATATAAAGTGCTAAATCACACCATTTGAAGACATTCTGTTTGTGGTGACGGTCCCCGACGGGACCACAAACAGAACTTGTCTTAACCTGAGGAGCTTTTCGTATAAATTGTTCGTGTAAAATGACCCGCCGTGCTTTCCAATTACGAATTATGACTCGGAAGTGTATCAGCCTCATAACAAAAAATTGATCCTAGCGTATTGATCTACAAATATCAATTCGAAAGCGCAGTATGGTCCAATCTATAATGTCGAAGATATATTGTTTCTATACGCGATTTTATTTAATTTCACTCCTTGCGACCCTCGGCAAGTTAACAATATTTGGGGGAATATACTCGCTATAGGCCTAGAAATACTACTGCTAGAGTGCGTTATGGTCCGACGAATAATACCGGAGATATATTTTTTTGTATTGTCGATTTTATTAAATTTTACCCCCTGGTACCCTCGGCAAGTTAAAAATATTTCTGGGAATATGCTCCCTATATTCCAAGAAATATTGTATACGTCTAAAAACACCACTGCCAAAGGGCATTATGGTCCGATTATTAATACCGGACATATATTTTTTGCATATGCGATTTTATTAAATTTCATCCCCTGGGACCCTCGACAAGTTGACGATATTTGGGAGAATATACTCCCTATGGGCCTAGAAATACAACCACCAAAGCGAATTATGGTCCGGAGATATATTTTTTGTATTGTCGACTTTAAATTTTACCACCTGGGACGCTCGGAAAGTTAACAATATTCGGGGAATATACTCCCTATATGCATAGAAATATTACTGCAAAACGTATCGCGGTCCGGCGAATAGCTCCGGACATATAACTTTTACATATGGGATTTTCTTAAATTTTAGCCTCTAGCATTCTGTTATTCAGAATTAGGGATTGTCAAGGTGTAGAAAGAGACACAGCCTTTCCATTGCAGCCATAAATGTCATTTGTTGTTTAGTTATTTAGAAAAAATTGTAGCCATGTATCTTGAATTATAGCGCTATTACGGACGTCACTGGATGTTCGGTTGTTTCCGTAAAAATTGGCTGCTATCTTAGGCTGCTGTTTTCACACCGGTACAGTCCTTGCTATCGTTATTTATAACCTTTTGCATTATTACTATATCCAACCAAAATTAACTTCTCTGACTTCGCACTCCACTTGTATCGTTAAATTTTCGAAATATGTGCCATTGTGTCACTACCAAAAATCCTTATATGTCCTACATTGGGTCTTTTTCCACTCTAAAGTTCATACGGGGTTTTATTCTCTAAACCAGAGCTAATAATCTATTATATAAGCAGCAGTATTCACCGCTTCTGTCAATAACTTAACGTCTAGCTCAGTATCGAAGAATATGCACCTTTTCAACTACAGTTCGAATTATTCTTTCCACAAGACCAGTTTGCTCTGGCGCATATGGTTAGTTTTTTGATGTATTGCTCCGCATGTGTTAAATATTTTTTAAATTCCGTGTTATAATACTCAGTTCCATTGTAAATAAACGAATACAGACAAAAACCAGGGAATATTTTGCTCCACCTGAAAAACAGTTCTCCATTGGCCCGTACAATTCACTGTTACTTGTGGTAGTCTTTCAGCTTTAGACCCTTTATTCTTAGACAGTTTCCGTGTTTGCTTGCCCTGACAACAGGCGCCTATCATGGTTTGTTTTTTCCTTGTATGCCATTCCATGTAGCACGCCATGGCACATTTTCAACAAATCTTTACCGCCCATGTGCGTCAGTTTTCTATTCCATGCATATATTGATGAAGTTGAAGAAGCATATAGACATTCTGTTCTTTCTGCATACATTGTCTACAACGTTTGCAGTTGCAATCAAATGCTTACAACTAATGTAAATGCAACGATTTTCTCATTAAATTAGATATTATTTCCGTTCTTTATTAATTCACATAGTGACAAGTTATTCGTAAGTTTTAGTACAGACGCAGCATTCATAATGGTAACATCGTGTTACTTACCTGACACAACTGCGGTTACTCTAACACAAGTTACATTTTTCCCAAAAATCCTGACGTTATGCCCTGCTTCATATGAGTTTAGACGTAGCCACTGATTTAACAGTAAATTTTGATTTATTTGGGCAATTGCTTTCAATATGCTCACATTTCTTGCAGCCGCAGCAGCTGACAGCCTTTTCAGAACAGTTGTTATCAACCCTCTTGCGTTTAATTTCTCTTCTGGCGAAAGCACTTGTGCTACTCGAATGGCTTTCATTTTTGCACATATTTAAAAGTTTACCCTTTATACAATCTCCGGTCATTTTAATAATTGTACTACAAAACAGATGTTAAATGTTAAATGAGCCGTATTCTCTGTGTTATAGCTAGAGATGACGAAGGCAGGTGAAATTATTACTTTTTTGCAGCGACTAGACGACTCGTATTTTGTCGACTCTCGGGAAAACCAGTAGGCAACACGAACCCTTTCTTATGAGACGAATTAGACACGAGTCTGTCTAGTCGCTGCAAAAAAGTCATCATTTTACCTGTCTTGGTCATCTCTAGTTATAAGTATTAAGGTTGCGTGCACTGCAGTGAATATTGTGAAAGCTCTTATCTACGCATTACTCGACCGTATTCTATCTTACTTCAACTAGTATATTGATACTTAAAGTATGGACGTATATCTTAAGTACCATAGCTAAGATGTATGTTTTTTTTTTATGATTTTTACATATTACGCTTGTCTTTAATTTATCGAGAAATTAATGACGTGACTACTAAGATTCCCGATTTTCACGTGATTTCCTACGATGTGATATCTAGTATTGAGAAAACAGTTTACGAGTGAAAAGAATTCCTCGGACGCATACATAAAAAACGTATCTAGCAATTGTTAATACGGTAATAGGAGAATTGTCTCTCTGTTCAGGAATCGGCTCGTAAATTTTGAACAACCAATTATCAATGGTTCAGTCAGCCCATATTTGTGCCAAATAATAAAAACCTAAGCGATCTATTCCTTTAGTTTTCGGAATATTATCTCCATTCGATTCGTTCCTGTAGACACTGTGTTAGGGATATTGTATTTTGTAAATATATATATATAATTTTATTTAATATAGTAGGTTGGTATAATAGTAAATGAAATGTCAAAAATAAATTACAATACACATAAATAGAGTCTTGTGTTAGTTTCTAGCTATTATTATTATATGAACCAACCTTTTCAAATAAATCCACATCACACTGTAAAAGAGATGGCACCTTTTTTTCATTCTGCACTATGTTTTTCTTTTTCCTCTTTAGTGATAAGAACATTTATTTTTAAATATGTAACTTAGGCAGCGAGACTTGGGGTTCCTTAAAAAATTATTTGAGGTTCGGACAGAAGCATTTACAAAATATACTGAGCACAACTAACACAGTTTGATGAACTAGTTAGTAACTAAGCTAACATTATTTCCGTCACCTTATATAGGTATTAAAAACGCTTACTTAGATACCAGTTATCTTTTGCAAGGCGCTCTATTGTTGCAGAAATAACGCAAGGCGTATATCCTCTATGCAAGGCGTTAATACAAGTGTGTATTTTTGCACCATATCGTTCAACTGATACTATAACAATGTCAACGTATCGCTAACAGTGTTTAGAGTTGAATCTTCTACAATACTTTTCGGTTATTTGGCAGCTTATTAGTTAAAAAGCGAGTTCTTTTGAGAACTAAGTCGTCGAATAATGAGTAAAGAAGCAGGTCCCCCTACTTTGACACTTTCTCCGCCGAGAAAACGTTCTCGTGTCGGACATATATCGCTGGATGAGAAAAACGACATTTTGAACACATACAAGATGTTTTTATTGTGTCTGATGTTTCCAATACTTTGGGTAAGCTATATAAGTGTATATTTCCCATTATTTGTGCATTTATGGTAATATTATTGTAGGCATAGCAAAGTCAACGGTGTACAGAGTCGTCAAACAATATAAAAAAGAAGGTCAAATTATTGCACCGAAAAGTAGTCCCGGACCTCATTCCAAATTGAAAGCATTTGATGAAAACGTGAAAAATTCTATCCGTCGTATAGTGTATAGCTTCTTTCTCAAGAATGAATTGCCAACGCTCAACGAACGATGGTATACCAAAAATGAGTTGTGCAACCTTACATAGATTTTTAAAAACCATCAACTTTAAGTATGCCATCATAAAATAAAATTTCTTGCTTGATTGTATTACCAGCTTCGCATTCGTTTCAGGTATTGTAAACGCACAAAAAATCCTTATTAATAGAAAGAGATGAGATTACGAGGTAGAGAAGAGACTATTTGATGGCGGTAAAGCAATACAGAACGGAAGGCAAACCAATATTTTATTTAGACGAGACATGGGCCAATGAAGGACGCACAGAAACAAAGTATGGAGTCACTACTTCTCGACAAGCCTTTATTGAAGGTTTGTCAACCGGCCTCAAAAATCCAACGGGCAAAGGAAGAAGGCTTATCGTACTCCATAGCGGTTTCGATAGAGGTTTCCTCGAAGGGGGATTGTTGCTGTTCGAGAGTAAAAAAAACCACAGACTATCATGAAGAGATGAATATTGCCGTCTTTGAGGAATGGTTTGAGAAGATATTAGCTATGTTACCTCATAACTCTGTAATTGTGATGGACAATACCATACCATTCACTAAAAAGTGAGAAGATTCCAACCTCTAATTGAAAGAAGGTTGACATTCAGGAATGGCTACGATCAAAAAATATTTCTTTCAGTGTCGATATGATTCGTTCTCAATTACTGTACTCAGTACGCCTTAACAAAAATAGATTTAATAGCTACGTTGTTTTGTTGGGTTGGTTTTAAGGTTACCACCGTACCATTGTGAATTAAACCCCATCGAATATGTGCACAAATGAAAGGGGAAGTAGCTTCTCAAAATACAGATTTTAAATTAGCAAGTGTTTGTCAACTTCTTTTAGAAGCTGTTAATAATGTCTGTGCAGCAAAATGGCAAAACTGCATACGACACACAATAATAAAAGAATCCGAAATGTGGAAGTTGGATGGATTGATGATTTGATTGAACCATTTGTAATTCATGTTACGGACACAGACAACGACAGTGAAAGCGAGTTTCTATCAGAGAGTGAATAGGAAATATAATGATACATTTTCCACTTTTGTTGCTATAATAAATGCTATGTTATATATAATGTACTATTAATATTACGATCACAAGATTTCAAGATTTTTGCAATAAAGTGTCTTAATCGTCACCTGTCTTTTAATACTTGTAAAATATTCTCAGTTGATTTATAGTAATAAATGAAAAAATAAGAATCAATCTTATATAAGTCCTATTTGTATGATTTGTAGAAGTAGAACATTTTATTAAGAATAATTTTCAATCATTGCATGAAATATTGAAGTAATTTCTATCTATTCGTTTATTAATGTAGTAGGTACTTTACGCACACAATATTTATTTTTTTTTTGTTCTTATTTGCAAAAGCAAAGTAACCAATAAATTCATATTGAGGTTATAGGAGGTAAAAGATTCGAACTAGCCGCCATCTTCTATCGTTTTGTTCGGAATAGTTGTATTATGGTCGTATTTCATTATATTGTATGCGTGTGAACCGTTCTACTTCCGCTACTCTTCCTGTTTTTGAGACATAGTATAGACGCCTAGATGCCTAGGCGCTACTTGCGCCGCAATCTAGTGTTAAATAGTCAGAGAGCTGCTCGAGGGATGGTTTGGGGAACAGTACCCGGTTTATGTCGCTGCTTCCTGAACGGGCACTAGATGGCGCGAAGAAATGTCGAGTTTGTCGTTTTGAAAGTTGTAGCATTAATTGTGAGGCAACAGCGACAGAGGATAGAGATAAAAAAATACTCTCGGAACCACGCTGATGACGGGTAGAAACATGTCCGTGAGTTAGTGTATGTTTTTCTCCTTTTATTGTGTTTGCCGTGAATTATTCCATCAATACCATGAGCAATTATTTTGGTTGTTGTTTCGAGGCATTTCCTGATGTGTGCGCAAATAACAATTCATAAGACAAGCAGCAATTAATGAATGAAGCATTTGTAAATGTATATTATTAATAGAGCGCAACAAGTCGATTACCTAATAGTAGCGACACGGTGCCGGGTTAACCAAAATAAACGTGCGCGTTATTTAGAACAAAAAACAATAAAATAATTTATGAAAACGCAAACATAATATAGTAAACAATTTACCGAATACGCTTTAGATGACTGAAAAGAAATCTGGAAGTGAGGCCTTCAACACCTGTATTATAGCGCACACTGGACTACGTTTAGTCTAGTACGACAGAACCTCGAGCCGAACCTTCCATAGCTATTACTGTCTCTCCCATACCTTCTAATACGCGTCTTAATACATTGGTAGGCATTCAGCATGTAGCCAGCAGCGACAGCACCCGCTATGTCCGCGCCCTTGTATTTATCTTTTTATACATGGATATACATTTTGCAGCGGATACATAAACGTTCACAGAACAGATTGACAAAAATATGAAATACATTTTAGGAAATGTAAGCAGTCAATATTTTCTAATTTTCTTTGTTCGTGTAAATTTTGTAAAAATTTTAATTTTTGATTATTATAATTATTAGATTTATAGACTCCTTGAATTTTTACTTATACACATCAATTAGAAATTCTTTCAATTTCTGTACAAAAGTGTTATGGAAATTGTTATAAAATTATTTTCATTTTTATACTTTGCTAAAACGATCTCCAAACATTGCTCAACACGACTATAAAAGGAAATTTGGATTGAAATCACGCAAATGTTGTCAAAACAAATAAAGTTCGGCAGCTCACTTAATTACTAGGAGCAGAAGGAGGGAAGGGAGGATTGGATTTTTTATAACAATATCGTCAGTTTTGGTCTGCTGGAATGATCTCCGAACAGATTTTGTTTACATAACGTGATTATATTACGGTAAACAACACATAAGTATCGGCACCCTCCGCAGGAGTGGAGAGGTGCGGAGGGTGCCGATACTTATGTGTTGTCTACCATACTACGCCACAGTCCTTGCTATCATTATTGATTATATTACATTTGAAATCAATTTCCCAAAAAAAAAATTATTGCTGAAATCTATTGTTAACTTCACACCGGTGTTGAAATTACCTATGTGTCTTTAATTGAATATATTTTGTAATTTATGTTTGTATTTATGGATTATTAAAGTGCTGTATATTTTAAACATCTGCCTGCACGGTTGCATGCATGCAAAGCAATTATCTAGTAATTGCTTTGTCAATAGAATAGAATAACATCGGAATTAAATTTCTTTTGAGGGAACTTATCTACAAATTTAAGTACCTTTTATTGATCCTGGCGGATTATAAAGGTTATTGTAAATTTGAGAATTGATGACTTATTTTCTCAATGAAATCTTGCGATATATGTAAAAGCCTTATCTTGGAGTTGCATGTTTTGTTAGTGCCGTCAGTTGAATTTTTACATATACCTTAATTTGAAATTCTTTCAATCTCTCTACGAAAGTGTATAGTGAAGGATGAGTTGGATAATTAGCTGCTAATTTGGACTTGGTGTGCAATAT
Source organism: Marronus borbonicus (assembly GCA_902655005.2). NCBI lineage: Eukaryota > Metazoa > Arthropoda > Insecta > Coleoptera > Scarabaeidae > Marronus > Marronus borbonicus. The sequence continues at coordinate 25,732 of LR737399.1, read as the reverse complement.
ACCTCGGAGATTAAAGAGATTTAAGTATTTCCAAACATCTAGAGGATTATTAGTGTGTAAATTACCTACTCGCTTTTAATTGAATATATTTTGTAATGTATGTTTGTAACAATGGACACTGTAAGTATTGTATATTTTAAACATCTGTCAATGAATGTATGCAAAGCAAAATTGGCAGATTGATAAAAAATAAAAGGAAGCAACTTTTCCCTATATTTAAAAGAAAAAAGAAAAAGTGCGATACTATACAACTTCCTGAAACTACGTTAAAAACAATTAAAGAAAGTAACGTCATTGCTCTTGTGCACCTACAGTGTATAATAAAAAAAAAATCCATATGATGTGGACATTATGTGTAACACTGTAGGTATATCAGCTGACACTAAATTATTTTATTACATCTACTTGTATCTACTTTTTCCTAATGATGCGCTCTTGTCAGCTTGGCCATTTTAATCCATAGTATCCGGAAAGGTGTATGTAAATTTGCGGAAGGAAATAATTTACCTCAGCTGGCAAGATTATAATTGATATATCATTTTCTTATTGTTATTTGAGATGTTTTAGGTGACACCTTCTTTATTTTCTAGCCAATAATATTAAAAGGATGATATGAACATTCATTGTTTTAACCAAACCAATTTATAATCCAAATATGGAAAAACTGTGGCTGACACTATCGGGCATGGGGCATTTTTGTATTTGGTCTCTATTCTTTTATTAGAAGTAATATCGACGGCTACAAGCCAGAAACCGCAACGAAGTCCCAAACTTCCTATATTATGTAATCGTAATAATATTTGTGCATTTACAAACATTTTAAAATACAAAATTACCTCCCTTTGTGTTTGTCAACTAAGATCTTACTGACCAAGTTTACATGCAGGATTTAGGATAATTATTTTGAGCGACCTACTTTACATTCGCCGTTGCCAACTGTCTTAAACTTAACAGAGCAGCATTATTTTACAACTGACAAACACATCAATGAAATTAATAAATTTTATGATTTACTGTATTCACTCTAGAGTAAAATAATATATGCATATACATACATACACTATGAATAACTATGAAATCAAACTTCATGTAATATCTCATAAATGACAATGACAACTTTCATAAAAAAAACGGATAGGAGTGCTTTGTTCAGAATATAATTACCTGGAACTTTTATCTAATTTTGTTTAATCTGAAATAACATACTTGGAGTGATTAGAAGGCCTATCGCCAAATCTTTTTACTTTTTAATATCTAAAATTGTGTTTTATTTTATTCTAGTAACTAAAGCTACATTTGATCGATCTCGCAAAACTTTTTTTTCTAAAATAAAATTCGCTTTATTCCTTGTTTATTACCTAAATGTTGAATAAGCAGCGCGAAACAGCGTTACTAAATCTACATTAACATTGCAGATATTGCATTTCACTACGAATTTCAGAACGCACGAATTTTCTAACGCACAATCAGTACTGCTTCATGCACTCATAAACTCTGCCGATACTGTTTCCCCGTCCCCATTTTCAAAATATAATAAACTTGCCGATATCAAAGCGAGCAGGTAAGCATAGTATACCGCCAACTATAAAATTTGAGGGACGAAGGGAGCGAGAGATAGCAATAGCTTCGGAAAGGTTCGGCTTGATGAGACTAAACGTCGTCCAGTGTACGTTTCTACAGTGGTCTGTTTGAGACCCGTTCATTGCGGCGTATATATCTGCTTATACGCCGAAAAAGATCGTTTTACATCTAGCGATGTAATATTCGCGTACTTAAAGTGGCCTTTGAATTTGTATAACGGATCTTCCACAACATTATTGTTAAAAAGAGAGCGTAATCTAGAAAAATCGACGTTTTTACGTAATACAGTATTACATTTTTCTCTGCCCAATACGTTTCGGTGATTTAAGAAAAACCGTTTTTGTCTGTGCTACTAGGTGATCCACATCGTGATAACATTTTCGTATAGTGTCCATTACAAGGTGTAAAGCATGAAGCAGACATGTTATGTGCAGCAAATTCGGTTGAACAGCTTTGAATAATTGACCAGTGCAAAGCATAACCGTTGCAGCATCGGTAACCATCATTAACACTTGCTTTGGTGAAATTTAACAGTTGTTTAGCGTTCTAGCTAATACATCCTGAACAGCTTCGGCAGTACATCTTTGCTGTTTTTTACAGGCTAGCAGATAAGGGCGTGACGGTCCTTTCAAGGTCATTGTCCGTGCTGCAATCGATAGTACGGAATTTTTTTAAATGTTTGTAGTTTCATCTATAGTTAGCCACCACTGTTCATTTCTTACTGCGGCTTTCACATAATTCTCAGTCTTCTCGCGCACTGACGGCTAATATCTACGTAGCGTCTGCGAGCATGGTAATTCCTACGTTGGATTGGATTTCTCCCAAAACTTAATATCATCGTTAAATCACTTAGAAATTCATTATACGGTCTCCTTCTGGTTTTTTTAAATTTGGGTGTTGCGCTATTTACTCATACATGGTTTCCAATATAATAAACTTTTATCCCAAACTAAATACCTGATTTCTTTACCATTACATATTAAGTCTGGAATTGCGTTTGCCCTGTTAGCCAACAGACAAGTTGATGCATTTCTACGCATTTTCAACATTTTTAATGCTTTCCGTTCAATATCGATACTTATCAACTTCGCACTGCGATATGTATTACACATGGCACACAGCAAAGAAGGCCGGGAAGTGCCGACATGTAACGAAGCAGCTCTATATCCCCCTAATCTCTCGCGGTTCTTCCAGTGGTGTTTAACCGCGAGAATGTTGCGCTCTAGTTATTAAAAAATTAAAAGATGTAAAATACCACGCGTAAAATTCACACGGTACATGACTCAATATTTTTAATTTTTCTTACAACATTTTTATAGGAGAACGCTGGTTCAAGTATTTAAAAGTTGTCAGGTATATTGCAGATAGGTACAATGATTCACAATAAAATGATCGGTTACAATCTTATCATTAAAACAAATTAATAACTAACTAGTTTAAAGTAATTGTTCAAATTAACTTCCACCACTAATTTTTTAATTTCAATGACCCAATCGATTTAGAAGACCCTGAAGGAAGTTCTGTAAAAATTCTGTTTTATGGTTTTGAAAATTTGGGTCTTTGGATTTTGGACAGCAGCGGGTTTATCCTTGTGAACTTTCTTTTCTACGTATCCCCCTGGATGCATATTATTAAATAAATTACAAGTGTCTTGTAAAGTTCAGCGTCTTTCTCCATAACCCAACAACATAAGTATTTCAATTCTTTCACGTTTATTTAAAGGCGCCAATGCTAATATTAACAATAAGTAAGGTTTAACAAACTTAACAATTGATAAAACATTACTACTTAACAGTCGCCATAATGAATTACTGTTACTATTACCTAGTATTTCCATTATTTATGTTCACTTTAGTTTTTTATTTAATGCAGTTTCATTTTTAAATCATGCTCCTCGCCCCTCTTTCCATTACAATATTTTTAATTATAATATACGTTTCTTTTTATTAAATACATCTTATTGGTACCTTAATCCTTTTAAAAGCACTTAAAAGCGGATCTCAACGTTTCTACAGCCGAAGAATGTTTGTTGGCTTATTTGTAAATGCAATTCGAAACGAAACCGCTCGAGTTTGGGAATTGTTAATATCGCGCCAACCGATTTGAGTTGGATTCGCGTTCTAATACTCTAATCTTAGAACAAAGTGGCAAATGGAACATTGGTTTCCCAACGAAAGTAAATTGTTATCAATCTCATATTCGGAGTGCAACAAATTATATTAGATGGCATTTTTTAATTTTCTTCGGTGACATTTTGGATTTTCTTGTTCCTTGTTTTTTTTCATCGAAATCATAACTTCTCTTAAATTCCTTACACGCCTCTGTGCGTTGATGTTTGCACATAAACGAATTAACATAACATTAACATATATTGTTATGTACCTTTACAAGTTTCTTTCTTCAATAATACAATACCTTACGGAGCTCTTGTTAAAAGTACGCTTTTCTATATGACAAGCAATCATCAGTTTCAAAAGTAATTTGTGTATAATTATCTATTATTTTCAGGCAAAGGAGATTTCAAGCCTTCCGATTTGAATGGGTAAGCTTGATTTACGAAATTTTATTATTCTCTCGTACCAGGTCCTATTCCAGGGTATATGTGTAATGGTACGAAAGTAAACTTGGGGATATGCAGTAAACCTGTATGTACGAATGTGAGCATTATTTATACTACCTCATCGCTTACCAGTTGTCCAAGTTCATTTTTATTTCATCATACGTTCTTTTAGCAACCAAACAATGTTGGTTGCGAACATGTATAAGTCGAATTAATTAAAGCGTTCGTTATCCGAATTAGTGAATAATAAAGAATATTAGGGTGTGTTAAAAGAATTAAATGTCAGGTAGGTATGAAACGAAATGAGAGTTTACAAAAAGTACATAGCTGAAATTCCATTAAACTGAACTCTGAAATATGGCGTTACTGAGAACAGAAAAAATTATAGAGATCGTTGATGGCCTTGACCCAGTCTTGGTATGAACTACGTTCAAGTAGTTACAATACAATCCTAGCATAATTTGTTGGAATTAGAGTTACCAAGTTTCCGGATTTCCCCGAATATGCCCGAGTTTTCATGATGTGCGGGAAGTTCCAAATCTAATTGGGCATGATGCGACAGAGGAACTCCATTTGGTTTGTTTAAATAATTAGTCTAAACTTAAAAATCTGTATCAAATAAAAGGTTGTTAGCCATAGAAACATGGCGTTATAAACGTAACTTCTAAGAGAGTTCTACTAGTTTGCATTACTTTCGTGTCACATTACTAAAGCTGGTAATACTCTAATTATATCAGCGTCGCCGGGCATAGAGAATAGGTTTGTCTGTTATTTCCGTGACCTCGTAATATGTTTGCGCGTTATTTGTAAATTAATAATGAAATTAATCTATATGTTTAGTTAGTATCTATGTATGTATGTATGTATGTATAGTTAGTGTGTATAGTGTACTGTTAGCAATTATAATAGCAGAAAGTAAATAATGAGGAAATAATTCCTCCTTCAATTTACGCCCGGCGTCGCTCGTATAAGTAAGAATAATGCCAGCTCTACATATTACTTATTGTTACTTACTCAATTAAGCAAATTGAATAGTAGTAACAATAAAATAAGGTTTTAAAGGAACAGATGCTGTTTCATGTATCTCGTAAATAAAGCTTAGTGGACTGTATTTTTGTTTATTTCACTTTAAAAATGCACATACTTATATCGTCTCTACCTACTCATTTCGTCTGTCAAAAAATACAAAAAGAACTTATTCCCTTATATATATATATATGCTTGTAAACAGTATGTTAATGAGCCCGATATATTGTCGCGTCGCTGATGATCCCGGCCTTAAACGATGAGATAGAACAGTATATCTCAGCTCCTTTTCTATTTCTATTTGATGTAAGCCAGCGCAACAAGAGAGGGGTGAGAAACTTCTATAAACTAAAAAGTTAGGTATGAACATGATCTTATGGATCCTAGATATACGAACGGTACCAAGTTGAGCCCGATTGTATATTTGTATATATCTTGGATACGTTATGGAGCCCCGCAACGTTGCCAAACCTCTTGTTTGTATACCTTTTTTAGTTTTAAGCTACGATCTATCCTGCGCAGCGTACGTAAGTGGAATACGCTGCGCGCCTGAATTGCACTCTAAGTATGATTTACTAGCAATGCACTTATTAAATATTTATATGATCACTGTTGCTATGTAATATAGAAAGATAAAATATGGAAAAACATTACGATTGTACTATTTAGAATTTTTAAAATAACCGGGAGTACCTTAAAGGTTTGAATGAAGAGGAACGGGGTACTTTAAAAATTTGAATTCAAAATAATTTGAAGAAACAATATGGAGAATGTAACGGTTAAAACAAAGCCAGTTTTGCTAGCTGTAATGTCTGAAACGAATTCTTCCTAAATTTCCTGCTGTACATTTCAGGGTTGCCACAAAAATTTTAGTTTCAATTTCCCTGCTTTTCCCTGACTTTCCTTGACTAACATTCCGAACACTACTTTTATCTTAAGACTAGTGCTATATGTAATGCTGACTGGGAATATCCACCTTAAGTTGTAAACATGATTTGTCAGTACAGCAGAATAAAAGTGGAGAGATCAAAAAAATGTTAATAACATAATTTTTCTCCGGCTTTCTTGGATTTGTTATCTTTTAAATAAATTTACATAGTTAATTTTTTTTTATTGGCCTCCCATATGTTTTCCGTTTGTCTGTTTTCCTATTTGTAAGATGATCCAGCCAATCTATGCACTTTGACATTCTATTCTTACAAGAACAAATCATTACCTGTTTATCTTATTTGAGATTTTTTGGATACTCTGTTTCTACTGGTCACATTAATTTACACTAATTTGGTAAATATTATTTACTGGTTTTCTGAGCCTGCTATTTTATTGCCAATTTTCTTAGAGTTTTTCTTGTCTAACTTGATCAAAGGTTCTGTCCAAATTAATAGACAAAATATACTCGGTAAGATCTTTGGTTGTTAATTATGTTCCAACCCTTTCTGGAACCGATCGAATGATATAATAATAACAGTAATACTGTTAATAATAACAATAATGATGTTAACAATAACAATAATGATGTTAATAATAACAATGATGTTAACAATAACAATAATGATGTTAATAATAACAATAATGATGTTAATAATAACAGTAATAATGTTAATAATAATAATAATGTTTATAATAACAATAATAATGTTAATAATAATAATGATAATGTTAATAATAATAATGTTAATAATGACAATAATGATATTAATAATAACAATAATAATGTTAATAATAATAATAATAATGTTAATGATAACAATAATAATATGAATAATAACAATAATAATGTTAATAATAACAATAATACATTTTTTTTTCCTCCATCCTTTCCACCTTTCCCAACTGGATCACACGGAAAAAACAAACCAGGCAGTCCGGCGGCGCCAGCGCGCGCCCAAAAACAAAAGAAATTCGAAATTATTCGAAACGTTAGTTATACTAACTTTAGTAATTACAATAATTCTCGTTAAATTTTTACGCTAATAAAATATCGTTTGTGTATCTCTAATTGTAAAGAATGAAAAGTTATACCATGTTTCCTAAAAAATGCTTCTTTCTGTTTCACATATCAACTAATAACATATTTTTCCTTCACTTCTCTTATCGACTGCAGATTTCTGAGTGACGTCGGTAAACTGTTCAACAACTTAGGCACCAAGTATTGAAGCTGTCTCTGACCATACTTGTTTCTGTGTCGTGGCACTTCCAACTGGCCATCGGCAATCTCCCTAGTAAAGTAATCATGGCGTCGTAAATGCACAATATCACGATTAAAGTAATTCCGTACGTACATTCTCATGATAAAAAGTTTTTTTATTTCCAATATTTCAAGATTTTCATACAGTACGCTAACATTTGTATTTTTTTGCAGACTTATTGTTCTTATTATTTTATTTTGAGAAGACTGTAATCTGCTTATGTAGCAATCCGATGCACTTCTCCATACTGTTATAGCGTAGCTCAAAATGGATTCAACCAGTTAGTAATAAACTAGAATTAAGAAATTCTGAGGCATAATACTAGACAAATAATAAAAACAACACACAAAATGTTTAATTTTTTTCAAAATTTCTGTTATGTGACTGTCCCACAGAAATCTGCTATCTATTAAAATACCCAAATATTTTTGTTCCGTCATTTCGGGTAGATTTTCACAACCACAATTTGGGTGATCAGCTGGCAAATTGTACAGTGTATGCAAGCATATCTCCGTATGGACCTGCAATAGAACATCATGTTATTCTTTGAACAGTCAATATTTGTACCTCCGACGATGATCACATTCTTCGTTCTACAATTACACGTATAAACTTCCAATTCCTCCAAAAATTGGTTTACATTTAATCTAGGAGGTCTGTATAATACAGTAATTTCTAAACTTTTTTCTTTAACTTGCATACACAAAGATTCACAATATTTAAAGTTGTCCTCCAAGTTTGTTATATTTATTTTTTTTTATAGAATACAATTAATCCACCACCATCTTTTCTTAGTTTAACAATTCCATTTAGGTTAAATAGATTCTCACACTGATAGTATTCCCATTGCCTTATGTTCACTTCTGCCAAAACTAAAAGATCAATCCTTCCCAAGCAATCTTCTATATAAATAAATAATTCATCAAAGTGCTTCTTTAGCGAAATGATATTTAAAAATACAAACTGAAACCATGCTTTATATTCTCATTAATAAAATTAAACCATTCTTGTATACTATTATAAATTGCACATAACTGCACCTCATTAATTTGTATTGCAATAAAGTCCTGATCCATAAAAACAGAAACACAACTCACATCGAAACAAGTTTCTAATTCAAGAATTAGAGTCTATTTAATTTTGTCTAAGTCCGTAGACTCTCTTATCTGGAAGATTTTTGATCCCTCGTTTTTCCTTATTAATACTTGTCCACTCTGTACCCACACATATTTTCATCCTTTACCCTTAGCTTTCTGTTTGGCTTCCCAAAAGAGTCTTTTCAACCCCGTGCATTTCTAACTTCTTCTCATTTTATAGTTGTTCCAATTCACAAATTCTTTTCGATAGGTCTTCAATCTTTACATCTTTTTCCTTATCCCGATCCTTAATGTAACCTATTTTATTTTCCATCTCTCTCAGCTGTAGACCAATCCTTTCCTGACCGTTTCTAATCTCTTCATATTGTGTAGAGATAAACTGTTGACTCTCTACTACATCTTTCATTTTGTCGCGAAATTCAACTAGAATGGATTTTATTTCTGAAATTCCAGTTCTCCTCATTACCTTACTCGGAGCTTCTACGGAATCGAAAGCGTGCGCATCCACATCTTTTCCTTTTTTTAAATTCCTTTTTCACAGTGCGAGGCGGTCTTTTTGTTTATACCCATGCCACTATAAGTCGCACCTGAGACCGAACAATCATAATGATATTCTTCATCGCAGCCGTGGCAAATAACAAAGTCACCATCACTGGGCAAATCCCCTGCACACTTAAAGCATCTAACCGGAGCCATTCTGTATACATCTATTCCAGCAACATGTGTCGAGGGCCTGTAAAACAGTCACAAAAACTGTACACACAAAACCATTATTCCACCTAAGACAATCATCCACAGCAATGCCCAAAAGACGTGCCGAATGTTGTCATAGTCGTGGTTATTGAAAGACAACAGTTCAGAATAATTCATTGCTCTTAAGAGCATAACGTTGGTTTTACTGTGATTAAGAATTAAGTCATTGGAAATTAACCATTGCTCAAGTAACGTCCAGTACCTGGAGCCATTGTCGATGACTGTCTCAAATGTAGATCCCACAACTACCAAAGAAGTGTCATCGGCGTAGTTCATCAACATGGGTCTATTCTCCATCGAAGGACATTCGACAGCATAAACATCATTAAAATAAATGACAAAAAGTAGTGAACTTAGTCCTTGAGTAGTTTCCATCTTCGCTATGTGTACCGCCTTCTTTACTTCCTTCTCAACCATGTTGTCACCCTCATTTTCTAACAACCCTCAGAATCTGGTCTGGTTTTTGTACCGTGTCATAATTTTTGCTGATATTATTTTTAGCTTTGTATTGCTTCGTCATGCGTACGCGCATCGTTCGTAACAATTTCTCTATTTTTACCCTTTGTACATGTTCTGGCTTGCTTCATCGTCTCCAGCGTTCTTTAAACCATTTTCTTCTAACCACACTTTTCAGTTTGGTTTGCTATTGCTCCTAAGCTTCATATTTTGATGTGATCCTTTCACTGAAATATTAGTTTCAATTTACTCTCTTTATTTTTGTCTGTCTATGCATTTTTTAACTACAATGCTTGTTACTTAATAAACTGGAAATAGGTGTTTATCACTATTAGATTGTTCAGAAGGTAATATTCCGTCAATTTTATACAAGTATTATTTATCTTATCATCTTAGAATTCATATGACCAGCAACAACAGTATTAATTTTCTCAGGTATCATGTTCCATTCAATTTCGCAATACGTACCCATTTGTTACCGTTCATGATAATGTTGTTGTATCACATCTTTATTCGTTCAAAAAAAAGTAATTCATTCCTAGTTCGAGTACATTGGTATTGTTTGGATAAGCATGTAATTTTCGTTTTACTGCCGTTCTCACTTGTATTCGATATAGAGGAATGTATAAAACTAATGTCATGTGGAAAAACAATACGTTGATCTGTATGTTATCTACATTAAAACAACATAAGAATTATTCAAATCTTATAGACCGGTTGAAGAATGAAATTTCGGTGTAGGGCTAAAATATAATACTACTTAAACAATCTTTCTTGTCCTTAGCAAAGGACCCTGCTGAATTTGCCAGAAAACTATATTGTAGTATAGTTTTATTACACGAGGTAAACGAACGAATTAGTTAGATTAATATGGATAGTAAAATATCAAAAACGATAGGTTAATAGTACTTATAGACTAGAAAGTCCATCGAGATATATAAATCCGCTACTAATATATATATATATATATCGATGATACGCTATAGAGCCCAACGCAGTTGTTGCCAAATTTCGGGCCCAATAACGTCCTGTCGATCTATTCGTATATACTGTATATAAAATTCGATCAGGGCGCCCCCCAACATGGTCGTTCCCGGAACTATTTGGTCTATTTAATTGTAGGAATGGCACGCTATGGAGCTCCCCGCGAAATTTGTAGCTTTAGGGTTTACTGATTATTTCTAGCCACTTAAAGCCGAGATGCGCCTCAAACGTCATCTATGAGCTAAGGTAGATTATAACAATCATGGCATTCAATTGTCAGCAAATAAAACCAGAGAAATGTGGCGTATCGTGCGAAACTTCAACTCTTCTAACTTTGATCACCAGAACACTATAATTGAGCAGGATGAAGCCATTATAGATGATCCTCCAATATTGTCTGATAAATTTAATGCTTTCTTTCAACAAATTTCAGAACAAGTTTTACACAATTCTTACCTGACAACACGATAGCAGAAAACGCACATACTATGTATCTCTTTCCTTATACTGCTTTTGAAATGGTCCAAATCATTAATAAGCTCAAAAACACAAATACCTTAGGTCCAGATGGAATATCGGCTAGAATCTTGAAAGAATTTGGAGTATACATTTTGGAACCATTAACTTATCTCGTAAATTTGTCTTTTACTTACGACGTATTTCCATCATGTAATAAGGTTACAGAAGTAGACCCGGTCTCTCTCGTGATCTCGTGAATATCAAATGTTGCAGATATTTGAATATTGCATGCTGACACGAATAACAACATTCAGTGAGAATATAGTATTTTACATGCGAATCACCATAGATTTAGGAAGAATAAGTCTACTGCTACTGTTTTCTTGTCACTCTACGATATCATATTAGATCAAATTGATAAAAGACATTCCCCGTTGGCAATCTTCTGTGATTTTAGTAAGGCATTTGACTGCTTACAACATTCTATATTTGTGAACAAATTAGCTAGTTATGGTATTAGAGGAAACGCTCTAGAGTGGATATGCTCATACCCTAGACGCCGCGCGCAGTATGTCCGGATATATAAATATAAACAACGGACATCTCTTAAAAGCTTTAGGTCCAGTTGCTTACCTGTTTCTCAAGGAACTGTATTGGGTCCAGTTCTGTTCAACCTGTATACAAATGACATATACAACTTCTGCTGGATATACTAGTTTTCAGGTATGCCGATGACACTACCGTACTCGTAACTGGATCAACTCTACCACAAATCGAGACTCTAGCAAATAGTGCTCTCAATAGGTTACATGACTGGTTTTGTGCCAACAAATTAAGCCTTAATGAGTAGAAGACAAACTTTTTGATTTTTCGTACCCGCCAGCTCACACAAAATATACATGCCTCGGCTATTCACAGTAAATCTACAATCCAAACAGAGCTAACAACATTTCTCGGGATGCATATTCAGGATAATCTGCTCTGGAATGTTCACTGTGACCACTTAGTGAAAATGTTAAATACCAAGATGTTTCTGTTTCGTAGCCTGAAGGATCAACTATCTTTACACGCGTTAGTATCTGCATATCTGTATATATGGAAATTAAGTCGCGGTTGAGGTACGGGATGCCCCTCTGGAGATCCTCATCTATGACTTCAAAGGTCTTTGTGGCACAGAAGCAACTGGTTAGAATATTAGGCGAACTAAAACCTATAGAGTCATGTAAACCACTTTTTCAAACGTTGCCTATTCTAACTCTTCCGTCTCTATACATCCTTGAAGCTATCTGCTACCACCATAGTCACAAGGAAGAGTGTACCACTATAAAAGATATACATACCTACGAAACCAGCCGAAGAAGTGATCTTCATATTTCCAGATGTACATTGTATGTTACGGATAAAGGGTTTACGAGCACTGGAAAAAAGCTATATAATACATTACCTCCTGAAATAAGAGTTAGTGCTAAATTTAAGCAATCCACTAAAAAATATTTAATCGAACAAAGCCACTATAGTATAGAAGAATTTCTTAACCACAGCAATTAATCAACAGGGTTAAGCCACCCCTTCGGTACGTTTTGCCTTTGTGTTTAGTATAAAGTTATATTTTGTTTTGTTTCTTTCCTTACCTAATTAATTCATCTTTTCTTGTACTTTTTTATTTCCTTTATTATTTCTTTGTCTAAATTTTCATTCATTCTGTATGCGACTGTTGATTTATTATATACGGTATAATATACGGGGTGTTTTCAACGTTAACGATGATATCTTCATTTTTGGTAAAGCACAACAACAACATGACAAAGCTTTAAAAGAAGTACTACAGAGACTAAAGCTGTCAGGTCTAGCTCGAAATACAAGCAAATGCATTTTTAATCAAACAACAATAAACTTCTTTGATTTTGTGTTCACCAACAAGGGAATTAGACCCGATCCAAAGAAAATTAAGATTGTAAATAAGCTACAACGACAAAAAAATGCATCTGAAGTTAGAAGTCTCTTGGATATGGACAATATCTTTTACTTCTTGTGGAGGAATACAGTAGATATCCAATAGTGGAAATTATTCCATCACTGGATACTGAGGCTCTTACAGGAAAAGTAAGACACATTTGGTCCTCCAAATACTTTAAAAAGAGACAATAGTTCTGCGTTCAGCGGAAAGGATTTTCAAAAGTTTTTAGAAGATTTTTGTATCGAGCATTAACGTACCACGCCTTATTGGCAAGAAGTTAATGGTGTTATGGAAAGTTGTGTGAAAACGCTAAAGAAAACAATTGTGGCAATTTATAAAATAAAAATTTGAGAGCTGAATTGAACATTTTCTTATTACACCAACATTCAACAACAGCAAAATCTCCTTTTAACCCGGCAATAGTCGCGCGTCAGTTAAAACATGAGTAGTCGCGTCGGAATTGTAGACCAGGTATATTGTTTTGATTGCTGTCTTATTTATCTACGATCTACGATATTTTATTTGATATCATACTTTTTATATTGTAAGGAAAACAAAACAGCAAAAAAAACGTAAACTTAAGAACTATATATTTTTTAGATATACATACAAGAAAGTAAAACTAAGAACCTGTCATGGTAACAATACTACTATTCAATAGTAGTGATCAAAATTGACATTTTATTCTATTGAAAACTAAGTAAAAGCTTTTAGGAACATATAACAGAAACATTACGTATATTATTGGTTCTCTTTCACACCTTTGTTTTGCGCACTTGCACATGTTGGACAAGTTCCAGGAATATGGTCTAGGCACATAAACTTTTCACATTTTATGCAAGCATACCTTGTTTTTCTGTTCTTCTTCCAACCACAGAAAGCGCATCTCCCTGTACCACTGCTTGTAGATGGGATTTGTTGTTGTGGTTCTGGCGCGTCTCATTTGCAAAACTCGTCTGACCTACATTTTACGCTTCGCGGTAAAGAAGTAATTGTTGACCGTACTTTCAGATAGGGCAAAATTAATTCTTTAGAAATTTCTTTCAGAAAATTTCTTCGCAGTAGGTTTGTACTCGGGTTATTATAGTATATATAATTTGTGAATTTATGCCTGCTGAGTAGATGGTAAAAGAGTACCAACGGCCATCTCCGCGTATTTTTGGCACAGTTGTAATTAGAACACGACCTATCCACAACATCGACTCCACCTTTAGTACTGTTATGGATAGAAATAATTTCAGGTTTAGCTGTTTTCTCATCTATATCGTTACTGTAGTGCATACTGGATACCAATAAGACATTTTTTTTTTGGTAATTATGAGAGTAATGTGCATTTGTTTCTATAGGCAAACATACTGGAGTCTTTTGGACGGGAGTGGGTTTTGAAAACCCTTGTGGTAACTCTCGTTTGTTCTTTTTTATTGTTCCAACAACAGTGAGTCGTTTGGTTGATAGTGTGTTGACAAGAGGAACTCCTATGAACCAGTTGTCCATGGTAGTATTACGTCCAGAATTAAAAATATGCGTGCAAAATTTAAGACAATGTCATAGGCGCTATTTGAGAGCCTGTATTGACCATCGGGTTGAGAACCTACATACACCTCCATTTTGCTCGCATAAAATAACTATGCATCACATAATGCTATTATTTTTATCCCATACTTGTTGGGTTTGGACAGTATGTATTGGCCAAAAACTACATCTTCCTCTAAATGCTGGGAGCATTTTGTCCATTGTAGCAAATTCCGAAAGATGATATCCGTTTTTACAATTACCCACAAACAATTCGAAGGTCTTCTGCATAGCAGCTAATTTGTCGGTTTGCAATCTCTCTTGGCGAGCCTCTATTATGTCAAATCGTAAACGAACAAGAAATCTAAACCTCTGCAAAGACATTGTTAGGTGAAACAACTCAATGCTAGAACCATCTGTATTCCATAAATCTTCAGTATTCAGGCGATTCGCATGATAAATACCTGCCAAATAAAGTAGACCTAATAGAGCACGAATTTCAACAATATCGGTTGGCTTAGCATCCCGCTTGAAGCCTTCAGCAATCAATGTTATGTATGCGTTTGTGCAGTCGACTATAATATTGATAACTTTATCGTCGATAAAATAATTGCAAATTTCTATTGGACGTTTCAGCGTTCTTATCACAAATGTTGAACTTGGTAAATAATATATTATATTTTCTTTTCTTATTTTAGCAGTGTTGGGGCGCGGTGGGTAAATAACACAACATAAATTCTTCATTGCCGTATTTATAATGATGATTCAGATTTAGTTATAAACATATAAGATACATGGGATAGTGGGGTTTACATTAAATTTGTCTCACAGACCGTGCGCGACTACTGCCGGGTTAAAATAATATTTAATAGAGATGTAAGAAACACATTTATGACCATCATCAGCTATGAAAATAGTACGTTAAGGGAAATTGACAATACAAATAAACAGAAGCAAAAAGTTTACGCAGATAGGAAAGGAAATGTAAAACAACATAATCTTTAAATTGATGACAGTTATCTGCAAGCAAAATTCATTAAATAAATTAATACCTCAATTTGATCCAGAGCATTATAAGATTATTAAAATAAAAGGCACGCAGATAATCGCTAAAAAAGATAATGTAACAATTGCAATGCTTTGTTTTTCAAAGTTTTTCATGATCTTAACACATATCTTAACAATCCATACCTTAACTCCGATTTTGAGGTTTTTTTTTAGAAGAATCAAGGCGAGAGGAAAAAGGTACATTGAAAAGTAAAGAAGGACCAAACAATTAATTAGTTAACAACATACATACACATATACCAATTTTAAAATGTGTACAACAAAATATGGTTTGATGCATTAGAGATGGGCATTCAGAATGTTTGACAAGATTTACAAAGTTACCTTAAAATTTCTGTTTCTCTTGAACAAGACGAATATATAATGGTGGGTAGTTGTATAGAAGTTTTCTCAAATAGATACTGTACATATACTGCACTGTACTGTATATATACTGTACACTCCTCTTAAATTTAAGTGTATCTATTTGGACTGCAACAGATGCAACAAAATGAATACTAAATTAACAATGCTATTAGTGTTGTATATATTAGCTGTTTTATTACTAAAAAGATTCTCGCTAATGTTAATTGCGATATATATTTTCCAGCTTTAGCTTCTGATTGTTCGTTATTACGTAATCAATTGTGTACGTTTTCTTTTCTGGACATAGGTGATAAATAATATCATAGTTTGTGTATCATTCTGCTTTAATTACAATTAATAAGTAAATGACAAATTTGCACGCGTTTATGCAGCATCTGAAACGACTGTTTTTGTTTGTATAATAAATCCTTCTTCTTATATTTTCTCAACTATATTGCCAATCCACCAATGTTACCAACTGCATATTACATACATAAAACAAATATTAAAGACATAAATATAAAACTATATACCCTACCCGCCTTGAAAGGAGGCTTTCAAAACTTTAGAATGCGCAGTAACATTCTTATAAAGTGCCTACATAACAACTGAATATTGCTTAAACATTAAAATGTTTGCAGATAATTAAATATTCTAGCAACTGTGCTCATCATTGCTAGGCAGAGCACTTATTTTCGTCACAGCACGTTTAACACCTGCATTTGTTTTAACTCTCACAATCTTGACCGTTGGATCCAGGCCTGAATACAGCTCCATTATTCTTCCTATTAGCCACTGCTGAGATGGCGTGTTCTGTCTATGGAGTAGGCCAAATTTCCGTCCTTCACAAGTGCATCTTTCGAGAATCTCCGCTCCTTCTTCATTGTAGGGAGGTCAGCTGAGCAACGCCTCCAAAAGTGTTCGTATTTTTTCAAACGATTTCTTTGGATGTCTGCGACCATCTCGTTCTGGTATACCGATTAAGGAGTCACCGATGAGTAAATGACCAGGTGTAAGGGCAGTCAAGCCATTGGGATCACTAGGTAATGGTGAGAGGTCGGGAGTTTAATATGGCTAAATTACTATATATGGGCCTTTATAACCAAGATCGATATTTTTTAAAACCTGAGTGGATTGGTATAGTTTCCGCAATTCTGCGTTTGCCCTAATAAAGTTTTTGCTATTATCGGTGTACATGTTTTTCCACAACCCCCTGCGTGCGACAAATCGCCTTAGAACTTTTAACAAACTGCTTGAGTAACGAAAGAAATGAAAATTCAAATATAGAGGTTTACTAATTTCTTAGAACGTAATTTGCCATCTTTAATCATGATCGGACCTGCGTAATCACATTCAACAATTAAAAATCGACATAGCTTTAGGTAGATTACCCATCATGGGCGTGTTTATAGAAGGTCGGCATTTAAAACAAAAAATACACTTATGTTTTATATATCTGACTGCATTCTTCCCATGAATTATCCAATAGCTTAGACGTTAACCCATCTGCATGAAAATTGCGATTTTGTTCATAACTAATTAAAAGTTTTGTAAATTGTATAGGAACTTAACATCCGTAGTTAAATTAGAATGTCTAATTTTTCCTTCTACCATTAGCATTCCGAAACTATCTAAGGAAGGATTTAAAGACATGAGTTTTTCAAATCGATTATCTCTTGCAAGTATTCAGACAACAGAACCATCTTAATAAGACCGCATAATGATCTGCTTAGCTCATTTTGCGTTAAGTTGCCTATAATTCCAACTTCCCTTTCATTGCAACGGGAATGGTTTATGAACCAAAGAATGTACGCAAAGACTCGTACTAGTGGAGTGTGATTCGAATTGATACAAGTTAGCATTGAAAAAACATAATTGAACATTTTTTTTTCTTTCGGGAATATCAGACAATTGATTAATTTGCATTGAAAGTGGGTGACCTTTCTTCTCTTCTGAAAAAATTTGGTTCAACAGCTATAATAGTAATAATAGAGTCGCTCCATAGATGTAGACTTGTAATGTTTAAATCGAAGAAATCTTTAATTTACCAGTTTTCACCAGTTTCGCTAAAAGCACACCTCCGCAAAGCTCTAAGCGTGGTAATGAATTAGTTTTTATGGGTGCGATCCGCGATTTCGCACAAAGTAAATTTGTTATGTAAACAACATATACATATGCTGGATGTGCGACTTTACCAGCGTCAGAAAAGCCATGTAATTCTACTACTGTATGTTCGGGAATGGTTAACTGACGTGGTACTTTTGTTGAATTAAAATGCTTGCTTAGAAAAGGATTTCCACGACCTAAAAATATCTGCTGTCACTGACTCGTCTCAACTATTTGGAGATTGCCATAAACGTTGCATGATTATTTTCGCACGAACAGTAATAGGACCCAAGTGGATAAAAAAATCTTTGCAATGACTGACAAAATCTCTCGTTTTATTAAGAGTAACGTTTATTGAATATTCAAATTCATCATTCATCATTGTTTGGGTGGCATAATAAACCTAACATTTTTCGAACTTAATCTTCCGAAAAATCTTAGCTTTCCAACTGATCACAATCATAGTTAACTAAAACTTCCCTCTTATTTGATAAAAATTTTCTTATTGGAAAACAAACTCCAGTTAGAATCCCGACAATTTGATATTTTAAGACAACAGCGTTTTTTATCGAATCCGAACCAGTAAACAAATCATCAACGTAGAACAAATTCAAAATCGCTGTGCTCGCTTCTGGAAATTGCTCAATATCTAAAGCTATTTGATTTAATGCGCGAAAAGCCAAAAATGAGAACCGTAAGTCAGAGTGTTTTAATTATACCGCTTAATTTCCTCTTGTTGATTGAAACGCCAAACGATTCTTTGAAAAGACCTATCAGTATTTTTTACCAATACCTGACAATACATCTCTTCCACATCCGCTACAAAGACTACATTGTGAATCCTAGTTTAAGGTAATTACAGATAAATCTCTTTGTATTACCGGTCCTGTCATCAAGATATCGTTTAACGAGAATCCTGTACCTATCTTGGCTGACCCATCAAACACCACGTGGATTTTGGTCGTGGTGTAATATATTTTTATTATGCGGCAAGTAATAAGTATAAACCACAATTTATAATGCAGTATAATAAAATTAATGAAAAATAAGAAAATATTTAAAAAAATCAATTACTCCTGCTTGTCAGACGTTGGCTTGCTAAGCACGGTATTCTAGCGATATGTTTTGATTTAGTCTGGATTACTGATTAGTACTGTTACACATTCCGTGTTACGGAAGTTCTGTTGTACCTAATGCTTTATTCGTTTTTTTGACATGGTTACTTGATCAAGCAACAATAATAGTATCTTCGGGATCATCCGCATTCTGCAGTATGTAGAATCATCGGTAAAATATTATAAATTTAAGACTGGGTACAGTATAGAAACTTCCTAAATTAAAAAACCTAGAGTTGTAACAAATAGCTTTTTCATTTTAAATCATTCTTAAAAACCTTACTATAGTTAGTTTTTGTTAAGAGAAAGACAAAGATCGAAGTATTATTTATGGACACAACAGCTATAATGTTGTATACACGATTAAAGTTAATAAAAAAATGAATAAATACAAAATGTTTACTATAATTAAAAGCCTTTTAACTTTGAAAGTATTGTTGAACACTTTTATATGTACGAAAACTTATAGACACAATTTCAATAGAATCTTTATTTCATACACTAAGCTTTTGTTTTCCAATTTCAAATCTTATATAGGCATTATGTTTCCAGTGAGAAGGATGATTTGAAAAGAACTACCAGCGGCCCAGGAAGTATACCTGCTGATGCTATTTACACTGCAACTCCTAGGTTAGAGCGATGTCATAATAGTCCGGAAACAATGAAGGTACGTCTAGCTGCGATGGTGTTGCATCCACCAACTAGAGTATAGCACCGTATATTGAGACCGAAAGGAAACACAGACGACCGCTATTGATTGCAGATCTTCTTTCAAATACAAATAAATCTATTAAATATAAAGCTTTGATGTTTACAATTCTGTAAGCAATAATATATTTGCTTCTTGGAATTCTATCACAATTGCTATTCTTAAGAAATTGTAATAATCAGTACAGTAACTAGCTTTGCAATTATTTTTTTATCACGAATTTGCACAACTGCAGCCTTGATGTGTAATGTAATAGAAATAGTTTATCAATATCCAAACTAAAACAAGTATTGTATTATTTACCCCGCGGAATTCATAGATAATAAATTTTTAGATATGATATGAAGTGATTTATTCTCATATTTTTCTAAGTGACAGAAGTAATAAAAAGCAGGAAATGAAATATAGCTCATAAAAAATTTCAATAGAAAAGTAGTAAGTTTTTAGTTCTATTAAAAAAGAAGTATTTCTTAGCTTGTGTCATCTTTCCTATGTATAGCAAATTATGCCATAATTTAATTTTGGTAAACAAGTTAGTAGTAGGTAAGGTAGGTAGGTAGTAGTAGGTAAGTTTAGATACTTTTTAAAACTCGTATAGGTGTCAGTTATATGAAGTTTTTATTATTGTCTTTTTTCCGACAACTTCTTAATTTTTACGTATTTTACATAACGCTGTACCATGTCTTATTAGTTACAATTAGAATCTTTCGTTTAGAAGTTTAGGTTTCATTGTTAATAATATTTAAATCCACCCCTACACCTGGCCCAGCAAACGGTTGCAGACACAAGGTCTGCATCCGCTGCCCGGGATCCTCACGTGGAGGGCACGTAACCAACATCCATGCGGAAAACCGCAGGAACGCCGTCCGCCGGCCCCTCTACTTATTGCTGTTCTTTTTCCTCTGCGGGAAAAAGGTGCCGTTGGACCTGTGCAGGTGTTCGTGGTGACTTGGCGTAGCTCGCGAATACGCCTCACCACCGAAGGTTTACTACTCGCTTCGCCAATAGACGATCAGTGAGAGGTTGGTCTAGCCCTGGGTGGTGTGTGGCTACACTCGTGGGATGACCTGCTTTTGGATTTGGCAGGTAAGTATTTGCACGTTAGTTTTTTGCAATATGTCATTATTTTTTCCGATTTCCAATGTTCCATTTGTTCCAATGTCGCTATATGGACTCCGCATAGGGGATTTGGAAGCCTTCGTAAGTACCTCGCAGTTGGTATATCAGATCTCGATACTTCTCTCTTTTTTCTGTCTCTTTTTCAGACACTCTCGTGTCGCACGGCCACGACATCCCACCTACGTACATATTCTACTCCTTGTAATCCAGGATCACCATATCCGGCTTATTGGCATGTACTCGCGCTGTGATGTGGAAGGGAAAATTCGAAAATATCTTGCAGTTCTCGTTGGAAACAGTTTCTGTCAAGTCCAAGTCCCAAAACGGTGGCTGCAGCTGATTGTCAATACATTACAAAACTAAGGGCCATACATCGTGGTATTATAATTACTAATATAATAATAATAACAATTATTATTATTATTATCATTATAATTATTATTTTTAATTCCCCATCGTCACCACTGCATCACATGCACGTTGTGGTCCTTGCAGAACCGGAAATCCGGAAACTCCAATGGCGAGCGCCTGCGCCTGCGCCAGCAACCTCCCACAGAAATTTTGTCTAATAACAATAACAACAACTCTTTTGTAAGTAACTAAATTAAACATTAGCATTACCACTAAGTCTAATAGACTTATCAGTGGTTTGACTCTTTCTAAAATCAACCAACAAATTACATACTCCTAGCGAGTATCCGAACTACATAAATTGCGCATAAACATAACGTGCCTGCAAGGAACCAACTATCCGCGCTGCAGCCAAATCTTCAACTCCGTTTTCAACGAGTAGATTGTGGTTAAATTCTTTAATTCGGTTGGTAGTGAATTAAACAACCTTGGCACGACCACCTGCTTAATGCGCTTTCCATTCTTATTAAAGATAGATAGGGACCTGATACAATCCTCCGGATTTTGATCTTGTTCCGTACTGATGGTTTACCTCTTCTTTGTATTCAGATGAAAAATAATTATAAACGTGCAGAGTTTGTTGGCTGATAAAATTCCAAATTTCGAGCGAATTTCATCTGAATTCTGACCGGTGCTACACAGCAGTTTCAGTATCCTATTTTGTGCATTTTGCAGTAATTGTATATATGAGAAGGATGCTAGCCCCCATATTTGCATTCTATATCTTAATACCGATGCTACTAGGGATGATGATGGTATACCATCAACATTATTTCTACAGATAATTACAACGACGCATGACACAAACAATTAGCCATTTGGATCAATCTCTTTATCACATACCCGACATGATCGCGGCACAGGAAATGCTCATCGATGATCAGACCCAGGTAAGTATGCCTTACAACAGTTCCTATATTTTCTTTACACTTACACTCACCGGACAAATGCCCATGCAAACAGTTTAAACTATGGAATACTATCTCAACAATGCCTTTCCTCACCATATGAGCTGACGAAATTGTCATAATTTTTGTTTTGTTTTTGTTTATCGTCAGCTGCCTATCATGAGCTCACAACTGGAGTCCCGAAATTCTCAGTTCATGGTGTCAGTCGCCGTCTGCAGGTCTTTGTGCAGAGAAACAATTAATGTATCATCTGCAAACGAAAAGTATTTGCATTTATCGAAACAGAGGCTTATATCATTGTTGTATATCGGGTCCTAGGATACTGCCCTGCGGCACACCCAATTCACATATACAACTGGCTTCAAGAGTTTTTCCTATCTTTACAATGAGTCTCCTGCTATAGAAATACTGTGCGAACCACTCCAACAAGAAACCTCTTACTCTTCTCAAGCTGTATTAAACGCGAGAGAAGTCGACAAACATGCATACGATATATAGTCGAAATTATCGAAATGAAGCCTTATGGATCTAATGTGAATTACATATGTTCAGATTCTGCAAAGCGTTATCACTACGCAAGAAACCTAAGTCTACATCGCATTCACAATTTCTTCTATTATATCCAATGTTCCTAGTAGGTGTCGTCTTGAATTCTAAAATTATTTTATATTTTGCAAGTCGATCTCTACCTTTAGACTGATGATTTTACAATTTTCTTCCTTCCGAGCCATTAATCTTTCGTTCCGGAACCAGACGTACTTCCATCCGCAGTCTTTCGGTCGTTCCTTTGCTTCCCACAGGAGCTGCTTGTAATAAGTTGACAAGCGCTCGAAGATTGCAATCTTGCCGCTGCAAGTTACATCAATAACCTCAGCGTTTGTTACAGTGATATTCTTGGACTTCAAGGTTTCATTCTTTGTTCTTTTCCTTACAAATATAACGATTACTGGCTTTTCACGGCTTTCTCGTTGAACCCTAGGTTGTACCCTTTTGCCCCCAATTGCTTCAATGTTCCTCTCCTTTATTTCTACATCGACTTTCCTCGCAATCTCGCAGGTTATTAATTTCGCATTAAGTTCTAATCCTTATGTTCTATCAAACCGTGAATCTCCAGGCTCCAGCTATTAGACATTTGCTCTGAATCCACAATTTTCTCTGAGAGTTCCCTCACTAGTTTATCTTTATTTTCTAGTTGTCCGGATAAATCATTTATCATTTTCCCAATTGTTTGTCAGTTTTTTCCCGATTCCTTACGAACGCATCGTACTGACTGGAAACAGAAGCTTGGTTTTCAATTAGTTTATTAATTGTATCTGCGTTTTTGTCGATTTTTTTTTAATTTCTTCAAAAGTATATTCATTTTCTTCATTTGTTTTACTAACTCGCAGGTATCGTTATCCTCACAATCCTCTTTCTTCTATCCATTTACCTTTCTTTAGCGCAGAATTCACACCGCCATGTCTTATTCTTCGATTTATCCATTGCCCTTTAGGTTGAGGCCTGTAGGGAACAATCGTAGTGCAGACCTCCAGAATACTGATGCAAATAGATTGTAATGTTTAAATTAATTTTCACTACTTTTCTTAAATTAATGACTACCACCCTCGTGCGTTCACACAACAAACAATAAAACAACTAGCAAGAAACATAATACTTATCCTTAAATGCTTCTTAATCCACGGTAGTCTCTTGCACTTCAACCAACAGTGGCAAAAACCACCAAAACAGCGGCTGTACCCGATGCAATCACGCTGCACCACAGTAAAACAATCCTAAAAACCCAAATATTTGTTTTTTAAACAAAGTTCCACAACAGTTTAA
This sequence comes from Marronus borbonicus, assembly GCA_902655005.2. NCBI lineage: Eukaryota > Metazoa > Arthropoda > Insecta > Coleoptera > Scarabaeidae > Marronus > Marronus borbonicus. Next base: position 1,556 of record LR737399.1, on the reverse strand, counting down.
CCGGAGAAACGTCAAGGCACGTCCGTTATTATTATTATAACTAGCTGGGTTATCAAATTTAAAAAGTTATCGTATTCTAATCGGCTCAAATCAAAAAGAATCAAAAATCCCATTAAAACACTTTTTATTGTCGAATTAGTTTCTGAAACGATCCTCGTATACTATAGTGTCATCTATTTTAATTTTTTGACATGACAGCCAACACACAGAATTCGAGTCAGCTGTTGTGTTCAAGTGAAAATGGTAGATATTTTGGTTTAAATATGTTGAAGATTTGCATATGAAGTAGAGGTATTCGATACTATCCCTCCAATAACTGAGGGAGTAACATGCAATTTAACCAACACACACTTAAAATACTCAGATCTACAATGTGAAACTATATTTTTGAATATAAGCTTTGTTTGTCAGTAATTAAAATTATTTTGTTTAAAATTATACTTGCCCCCTTTCAACATATTCTCTTTTATCAATCGATTTTAAGATTATGTCGCTGTTAGGTTTTCAATGGACGATTCCGTATATTTACGCATGTGTATAACTTTATATTTAAATTATGTATACTCATGGTAGGATTTTATTTCTTGTCCTAAGCAAAAGAGTACATCAACGTTGTATTAGTAGTTTCGACATACTCTCTCGCTTAGGGGGAGACATAAGACCTGGCCATAACTATACATATATTATTCAAAATTTTTAGCGACTGCGACTGGTTATGAAGAACTTTCTATAGTTACTTTCTTTATATACTTTCAATTAAAAGATTTCTGTTTTCCGTTATGCAATAGGCCATAAGTAAAGTAAGTCACCACTCATGCATAGCAAAATGACACTATTAACAGATTTACAATGTCTTGTGTATCTTTCTTAACTTCTAGAATATATTAGGTATATTGGTTGTGATCTCTATCCAGTAAAAACACAAAAACTAACCAACCTGTTTGTTACAATGTTTCCCTGGATTGTTAAAATATCTCAATGGGCAACGTCGAGTTAGCCCTTCCGTACGGTTGTTGTGCATTTTGTCCAAAATACTTTGTTGATACTATCATGTTTAAAATGATTTTTCTCGTTAAAGGAAAATTCTACGGATGTACAGAAATTAAGCAGTTAAACAGGAATCAAATATCTTTTCCAATACTGCTGGTACTCTTTTTGTTGCGTTTGCCGTGAATTATTCCATCAATACCATGACGAAGCTAAGCTATCTTAGCATTATATTTTTTGGTTATTGTTTCTAGGCATATTCTGATGTGTTCTGTCTAGAGAGTGTTTAGCGATGCATGACTTTCCTGAAAAAGGCCCGTTTCGCTGATCTCGCGTCTCTCTCGCCATCATTACCGATCGCATTTCTTCCGAGGACGGCGGTAGAGGCGTAGGGTCGGCGACTTCAGATATTATGTATATAACTAGATGAAAACCCAAACCCTGAGGGTTTGGCAGAAAATAGTTACAGAAACCAGACCCAGTTTACCCAACCCAACAGACTTTCATTTAAAATTTAATGTAAAACATTAAATTTTCTTTTTTATTTTTACATTAAATTTTTACATTAA
>LR737385.1:20738775-20762966 GCA_902655005.2 Marronus borbonicus | reverse complement strand
ACTTGTGTGGCGCGGAGTGTGCTACTATCCTTTTGTGTTGTTTGCCATGCTATTCCACACTCCTTGCCATAATTTTTATCAAAGCTGTATTATGGGTTGATGGAATGATCAAACGTGTCATCGATATAAATAGCATTTTCGGACAAAATTTGCTTTTTATTTAAGACAGCACATTTTGTCATCAGAAATAAAACGTAATAAAAGAAACTATTTTATCAAAACTTACTTCTAATGCGGACATGATTGATATTTGCACAATTCAAGAACTCTTCGAATGTGTCTCCAAATCTCGATCTAGTTTACAAAAAAAAAAATCGAAGAAAGAATAAAACTGTTCTATTCATTTACTCTATGCACTTACCTTATTTGTGTTTTTCAAATGCTTTCTTTCTAACAGAAAAATTAAAAGCCATAATAATTTTCTACAAAAAGAATATGGATCAATTCCAATAATGATCTAAAATGCAACGTAAACTAGTAAGATCTGAAATGGTTTGAGCATTGTTTACGAGAAATCTGAAATTCATTGCTTCTTACTGGAAATACCGCATTATGTAACTCTTGTGATAGGTGAGCACATTTATCGAATTTATTTCAAAATGTATTAATGTACGTATACATGCAATGTAATGAAAAATTCATGAATTTGCTTATAACAAACCATGGTGGTTTGTTGTTGTACCAATGTAAGTTAAACTGTGCGGCTATGCACACATATTGTACATATGTATATACACAGATATGTTTATAGCATAATGTAAGTCTTAAAACATAATTGATGTATATCGCGAATTACTAATGAAAAAAAAAATGAGAATAAATTACCCTGAGCAAGACTATTGTAACTGACGCGCTATCGATTAATGCAGGAAATACCACTGCAACTTTATTTTTAGCTAGAGTAACAATAATTACCACTAATAACATTTTATTCTGAAGACAATTACTCACTTGCTACAAATTTGCATGTAAAATTATTTGCTTACACTCATCTTAGCTCACAGTCACATATACCATATATAGCGTAACTAAGGAATTGCGAGGAAAAGTTTTCAAATAAAAGATAATTGGAAACAAGTACTACGTAACATAAGAATTATACACATATATACAGCATGTTTAATTTCTGCAAACCTGTGATGCAAGCTTGGTTCAAGTGGAATTCGGTTAATTTGGCAGTATAATAACGAAGTTAAGTAACGCAATTGACGCATGAAACCACGAAAATTTCGAACTGGCTCCCTCATGGCTTAGATATATTTTTGTAGACCTGGAATTATTCAATATTCAAGGAATTATAGACCAAGTCATTGATAGTTTAAAAATTGCTGCGAGAAGAATATACTAATCGTTTAGACATTTCAGCACGACAATGACCCCAAGCACATAATTCGGACAATGATTGAGTTTTTTTTAGTTCTGAACTAGAGTATAGACTTAAATCATCTCGAACATTTGTGGAACGATATAAAATATATTTTCAAACAAAAACTGGAATAATCTTTTCGAAGAAGCGGTAATCACCCGACAAGCGACAAGACGTGTCAAGAAGAAATATCAATTATCAACTTTAAAAAATGATTAGTTGTTAGATATAAATTAAATATATTTTTTTAGTATCTTAGTTTGCATTCTTGTTTCAACAAAATATTTTAGCATATGGTATGCCCTTTACCATTTTTCAACGATTCGCAAGTAAATAAATTAAAAATCTAGCATTTTTATATTACCGCCACTGTGTCATGGAATTTCTTGCTGTAAGATACGTAATTTGATTACTACTGTCTCAGGAAGAACTCCGCTAACATTGCAATTGCAAGTTTTGAACTGAACCTTAAAGAAAGCGATAATTACACCTGTAGACAAAATCAAAGTAGATTTCTATAGAAAATAAACAACTTTTTTGTTTTTTCTTTGGTAGAAGGTCTTCCCCAATGTTGCGGATTGTGAGTTGTTTAAAACCAAACAAAATACAAAGTGTGGGAAAATATGTTTTCCATTGCCTGTATTAGAAAAGGGGCGGGTGGCGCAATTTAATTTGATCTTCTAGTTAAATAAAGCTTACTGTTCCATATAAGCAAGTGATTTCTTACAACAAATAGCTAGAGCAACCACTACGAAGCATAATACGATAAATACTAAAACACAATTAGCTTCGTCTTTTTGCTGAGTTAGCTTACGACTTTAGTTTTGATAAGTTACTGAATTCGTTTTTAGGGTAAGCCTCTTCTAAACCAGAAACCAAGTTAATCATACACATGTCAAGTTACACAAGATAAGTAAAGTCAATAAAATATTACATTATTGTTATATTAATCATTCATACAGCACATGTACTGCACAAGTCAATAAGTATTACATTAGATTATCCGTCGCAATGTTATAAGTACGGAAATAAAAACGTAAAACTTAAATAAGGTTTCACAATTGATTACGATCAAAATTGCCTTTTGTCTTTTTAAAAATAAATCAGTACTAATCGCGGATGGCAACATTTTTTTGTTCTCGGTGTTTTTATCAGTCAAAATTTATTTAGAACCAATTGGGAAAGAGACACCTACTGCGATACAATTTAGAATCCCTTTCTAGTTTGTAATGTATGTGTTTTGTAGCTAGCTTTTTCGGCTTAGCTACTTAACCTTGAGTTAAGCGTGCCGAATCTGCCTCACATACCAAGACAGGTGTGGTGTGGTCCTTAGCTATATTTCTTGAGCATTTGTTTTTGTTTTTAATTTATGCTGCTAAATTGGATCCTTAAGAAGAAGGTTTTTGCAAAATTAATTGATACAATAGCGTATATTGTCTTTTTATTGAAAAGGAAACAACATTTCTAATGGACATAAAAGAAAAAACCTAGGATGTATGAAAATAGCTATAATTTGCACAAGTATTCCAACTTTTCCTGGTTTTCTTATCACTTTTTCTAGGTTAAAACTAGCATCTCTTCCGAGTTGTATTTATTTTCAAAAGCAGATAACTTGTTGCTTCTGTTGTTGTAGATTGATCCAGTTTTTGATTGAACGAACTTGGTAGTGATGATATACTTTTACTGATGTTCATTTGTGTCAATTGCCAAATCTGGAGCCATTTGTCTCTGAAAAATTCAAGTTCAATTTACTTTTTTGAGGTTACGTTACGAAAATAAAAAAAATCTTGGAAAGTCAGTCACGCTATTAGTCGGATGGCGTGCAAATGTCCAAAAACTATCTAAAATCTTTCAAATGGGTGGCAAATTCATAATAAAATTCACAGAAATACAATGCGTTGCATATATGAAGTGCAGCTAAATACATAAACTTTTTGGAATCGTGCGCATCTGACACGGACAATTAAGCGTTAATACATGCTTTATGCCGTGATGTCTGTGGTTTCGTTTAATTTGTAACTTGTGGCATTTATAGAATAGTTACAGAACTTCGAGAGATAAAGATTAGCAAAGGTAATAGATTGACTAAGGTAAGGTAAAAAATGTTATCAAGCCTAAAACAAGTTATGAGTGTTAAAAAAAGAAAATATTTCTTAAATAAAAATCAAGTGCATCATCGCAAAGAAAAGACGTACTGTGTTTTGTATCTCCAACACGGAGTTAGTGTTCGTGTGTTCTTAAAGCTGAAAAGCCTTCATTGCCGTTAAGGCAATCTTTATCTTCTATATTATCCTCTTGATTTTTTTGGTTTTTTCAATGTTCTAAAAGATATCGCTAATGCTATAATCACGAAATTATCATTTTTCCAATAGACCATTACAATTACAATGATAGCGCCAAGTGCGTGCTTTTACATCGGCCAACAAGATCTACTATACGCTGGGAATCCATTTTAAAGTTCGCCGAGTAGATTTATCTTTTCCACAAATTGCAGAAGTTACTCAGCCAAGATTTCCTCACATACTCAAGCCGTACAGAAGCCCTATCAAACAGAGATTGTCTGATCCTGCAGAAGCAGGACAGTGGCAAAATATGTGCTTAACTGTTCTCCCCTCTTCCAAGTGGGTAACATGGGTTTTGGCAATATTAATAGAAATGCCAGTAAAAGATTCTGGACTTAGGAGAGTATGCTCAGCTCCTTTCTCTTAGCAAGAGACGTCATCACGTTATCAATACCAGGGTAACCTAATGTTCAGATGAGGGTAACCTCATCCTGTGTCTGGCATCTCTAGTCAAGAGTATCCCGACATCCGCATCGATAGAAAATATTATCTAGAAAGCTGTCGCATACTTGCCGTTCAATTAGACGTTTACGACATTCCTGCATTTCCTGACATTTCCATAGATTCCTGCACTGACTCCAGTACCTTTTTCTATACCGAGAAGAATCCATCTATGATTTGAACACGAAAGTTTGCAGGATCAATCATTCATCAATCAATATTTACGCAACATTAGAAGATATCGAAATGAAGGGAGAAACAGATGAATCATCGAACTGTCAGTACTGTAGCTATATCCCGACAAGCACTCCTTGCAGAACTAATCACTGATCTAACTGTACCAAAAGCTGTGAACAACGATATGACCCTATTCATGTTGGTAACGAGACAGAATTTGCTGCTAAGTACCATGTGTAAAAAAAAAATACTGCAGATGCTCATTATGGAGTTCCTGTTAAACAGTACGAGGAGTGGCTCCTTAGTCTGTTGCTATCAAACCTCTCAGCAAACTCAGTAGCAGTTACCGTCAATGATTGATATCACAATCGCAAGGCAGAACGGGTTCTACGGCTACCAAGCCAAATTACATATTCCTTTGGTTAAGAGAGAGAAATATCCGTTGAAGAAGGATTATTACTATTCTACATCTGCCACCTTATCACTGCCTGCTGAAGCCGATTGAGATGGTAAAATTTTAAAAAGCACAATAACAGTAATGAGATTCCCGTCCTTGTTCATCGAGGATATCAAAATGTTTTCGTTGAGAACTGGCAAAATTATATCAGACATGATATGAAAGGCGTAATATTTTGTCACATATTCATTACATGTTTTCTGACGGCTTGTTTGTAATTGAAGATGATGCATGGAAATCGGACGAATGCAAGATGATCCAAGAGATTATATTATTCTTAAGTTCATTTTCATGACCCTCTACCGATTATTGTTTACCTCTTCTGAATACAACATTAAGAGATTATCGAAAAAGATTTAGTAAGTAGATGACATTTTTACTCTTGTTATTCAAAGGATACGTTTGAAATAATGGTTCAAAACTACTCAACTCGTGAGTATTACATGTTGATGGCTCTTGATGCTTCAAATAATAACGCAGGCCAAACAGCGCGATTGCATGCGATGCGATTTTCCAAGTGCTACCTTTAAAAGATTAGATGGAAGAATTCTATTCACTGGATACGTTACAATACAACCGCTGACCGTCCTCGTTTAAGTAATGATGCAGTCATCGATTTGATAAGAAACGAGACTTCAAGAAGTAGCAAGTGCGTTGAGAGAGAATTGAGAACATATCAAGTTCGCATACGATATGCTCCGAGAGGCGACCAACAGCACCCATATTATTTTACAAGAGTCCGGCGTTTGGAAGATAATGACGGTCCACTTCGGCAATCGTTCTATGAATGGTATTTACATCACGATTTCATTCTTTGGACAGATGGATGTTTATTTACTCAAAACGTTATTTTCAATATTCATGATCAACATCATTGTAGTTATGGAAATCCTTATTTAATAATGTATGAAATCGCCAACGTCGCTTTGGTTTAAATATTTGGGGCGGTTTACTGGATGAACGACTGTTAAGGTTACGTCAATTATTTTTAGTTAATTCATATTTTGTCATATCGCATAAATACAGAAAATTATATAGATTTTCCGCAACAACAGCTTCCAGAATTTTAGGATGACGTGCTTCAAAATTTCCGAAAAAATATGATTTTTATGCACGATGAGGCAGATCTTTACTTTACACGAATTATACGGGGTTAGTCGAACAATACGTTCCCTGGTCGTTGAATTGCCAGGAGTGATCCAATAACTTAAGCACCTCGATCGCCAATAAGAAGGCGAACGGAAACATGTTTAACTGCTGCCAAATCGAACAAATGACACACCTTATATCAAATTGTGTTATAAATTTCAATTCTTTAACACTAAAACTGTATATTTTTCATTCTCAAAATTGCTATAATTGAGAAAGTATTGGTTATTTTAAAAATTGGTAAAGGAACATTCGTTAGTTTTTGATGCTTAATGTCGAGTGCTGTGAGATGGCCGAAGATTTGGTGCTAAGAAAGAAACAACATCACGACAACAAAATTTCTCATGCAACGAACAGAAAAGAGACATGGAATGTTTGGTATGCGATTACGTACAACATTTGAAGCAACAGCGTACCTTACTAAGCAGACGTCAACATTCCATCAAACAGGTTCATGGTAAACAAATATATAAAACAAAGATTGTGTATTATTACGCTCTAAGATGTTAAGCAGATGTAAATGTGTGATTTTGAAAATTACGTATATCCAGTTTGAAATATGGAGGGTTATTATGAAGTCCCGGAAAAGTCGAATAACTATGTTGTTTGAGAAGTACTTTTTTTTAATTTGGCTAAAAATAAGAATTTTATTTGGAAGAACTACCTAATAATGTAAAACCAAAATATCTTCGAAAACGCAGTGAAATTTAATGGAGATTGCAACAAATATTGAAATTATGTCCTCACAGCTAGACAGTGATGTTCTCTGTCAAAAGCCTCTCATTGAGTTCTATATCGCTTGTGGCTGATTTCTTCAATTATTTGTTTTTTTTGATAGTTCAAAATTATTTGGCCGATTTTTATACATCTGAAATTTCAAATGACCCCATAAACAAAAACCAGTGACGATATGAGCGGACCACGGATTGGAGAAAATATTTAGACCAAATAATCACGTATCTTAGTCGCAAAATTTAGCGGAGCTTCCTCCTGTTTGAACCAAATATTTTCGTATGGATGATTAAGTGTGTTTGGATTTGGAAAGATAGCTGTGAAAGTGCTACCATAACCTCGTTCCTCAATAAATTTCAATAGCCGTTATAATTTCCTCTAACACGCTGTTTACCATCAGATCACTTTTTGAGCAATTCTTCTATCCAATTAGAATCTTCACGACAATTGTGCCCGTTAAAGGTACCATGCTTCATCAGGAAAGACTTGGATTCACCAAATTAATCTGCTCTGTGATAAATTCGCAATTCTGCGATCTGGATTATTTTCAGTCAACCGATGAACAATATGTATTAATAACATAGGCTTTCACGTCCAGAATCTGTTAAAATAAAACGTGTTTCGGGTGAGGACTGGTCATGGTTAACCGAAAACTCGACGTTTCACCTAGAATCATATAGGGCTTCTTCAGGAGAGGGAGAGATGGTAGGCCACAGTTAGCACGGTAACTCAACGTGTAAACCACGCCAAAGGCGAAACTAACTGAGCAGGAAACAATTCATCACGGTAACGCGAAATGTCGAGTTTTCGATTAACCATGACACGGTCCAAATACGGAACACGTTTAGTTTCAACAATATGGTTTCAGTTTTGTAGAATTTAGAATTTTGTGGGCATTCATGGTTGCTGTTCTTGAAAGTCCACTCCTTGGATAAAGTTTTTACATGTTGAAATGCCTCGCACTTTTGAATTGTTCGATATACGATTTGGCGATCAGGATAAACAGTATTAAATAAAGTGCGAGCTTTTTCAGAAGAGCGTTTGACAGTCACCATATCAAGATGTCAATTCGCTCAGATTCTGTATGCTTTACTGTCATGATAATTAATCAACAAAACCAAAAGATGTGGTTGTGACAAGTTACAATATTTTCAAATATATCCTGATTTTATGTTATTAGGTAGTTTTTTATTTTTGGTATTGCGTTTTTATCAATAAAAATAAACATGTTATTTCTGAAAGCAGTTTTTTAGTGTGCTTCTGAAAATATAACAATATTCCGGGCGCCCCATTAACAAAAATATAAGTAGGGAAGCATTTATTGTTAAACCATTGACGAAAAGAAAATAAAAATGTTATAATAAAGTCGTTATTTTTAACTGTACGTATATCCATACCAAATTTGAAGAAATACTTCTCATATACTTTTGTACTAAGCCTGTATTTGACGCAAGTTTGTCGAATGACGTACGCCTAGAACATACGTAAATAGTCCTTGAATTTTATTACTATTATTGCCATTAGTCTTTCTTCTTCTTAGATTAACCTGTCACTCATGATTCAAGATGTGTATCTCAAATTAAGGAGAGAATTTTGTGCGTAGGTTGTTGCGATTATTTTTTTTTTTTTCAATTAAGCGCTTGTAACATACCTTGTTTTATAGCTTTGCTCGCAGACGAATAAGACAATAAGTACCTGTGGTTCTATACCAAAAGATATTCCAAAATGATTGTTGTGTAATCACGAAAACGGATAAAAGTGACATTCACGTTTACGGTCATAGAAAAATCAATATCATTGATTTTGTTGAGTTTGTTTATAACGATAATATATTTAATAAAATGAAGACGATTGAAATTATTATGACAACTAAATAAAATAATAACAGTAGTAGACTGAAAATATAACAAAGTTTTTTTTTAAACAATGTGTCCTTTTTTGTACGTGATTAATGCAATGGGATGAGATTTGCACTAATATCAAAATTATTGAATAAATGTATAAAGACAAAACGATTCATGGTATTGCTGACGAACTAAATATTAGCAAGTTGTACTGTTAGAGATATACTAAAACTTTACCGAAAAACTGGTAAGGTAGTAGGTAACAACTCTGAAAGCTAGAGGTAGTTTCAGTACCAAGCTTCTCGCATAAATATGTTACAAAAAGCCAAAATTATACTTTAGTGTGTATTATGGTACAATAAAATAATCATATCAAGTCGATTCTTCGTAACAAATCTTCCCTATAGGTTAAAGAAGTTGCTGGTGAACAGAAAAAGAGGTTAATTAGAACTAAAAGTAAAAACTTCATGTGTTGTCTTCAACGAATAATAAAATTTTCCAATGAAATAACGATCTGGAGATACATGCTTAAGCATCTGTAAAATCTTAGAATAACAATTAATGCTCAGAGGTGCTAATAGTTATTAGAAAGCGTGTAATATTCGCTGAGAAGTTATACAATCACAGTAACTGAATGATATAGGGAAATAACACAGTGCGCCACATTTTTTTTGTTTTTATCGCTATTTCTTAGCTTAACTATTTGTGATGTATTATTGTTGGTCGAAGCGTCGAGTTAAAAAATACATCTTGCGCTTCAGTCGATGCCGCTAGAATTTTGCAGAATCCCAATCTGCGTACCAAGCATCGTGCTGACTTCCAAGGACAAGGCATGCTCCGATTTTTATCCATAATTAAAAACCAATCGTCCTGGCGGGAGCTGGATACAGAGCCAAACATCCTATGTCTGTTAAACCTTACGTTGAAGCTTCGATGTACGGAGAAAAATTGCTCACCGCGATTTTTCAATTATCTTTCAATCATCATTTTCGGGATATTCTTTTCCTATAGCTTTCAAGTGTACATTTGTCAGTAGGATGAAACGTCATGCAACAATGCTCAATCTCGGTCACCGGTTGAGAATGTGGATCATTCGCATCCTCGAAACGGCCCTTCGGGAGTAATTAGTTAAACTTGTGTGGTGCGGAGGTTACCGATACTTTTGTGTTGTTTACCATACTACACCACAGTCTTTGCTATCACGATTATCTATCATTATTTATCCTAAATATGCTTAGAAAAACGATATTGAATTAAACTAATAAAATTGTAGAACTGTGGGGAAATTAAACGAAACTTTATTTGCCACAGGATTTAGTTGTCCCTGATTTTTGTTCGCCTTTTGTTGTCGTTTATTTTTGTAATAAGTAGAGTGAGGACGGTCGGTGCAGTTTGCTGGCGAGTGTTAGTCAGCCAAGCGTCGATCGGGTATATGCAGTAGTGTAGATAAATTGAAAGTACGTTTTCGATGCGATTGTAATACGAATTAACTATGATATAATTTTTCTAAATGGTTCGTTGTAAATCGGTTTCGTTGGTTTTCGTTGGTTAATATATTTTTATATCTAGAGAAAGATCTTTCTACGTCACATGAAGTAACTAGTGCGAAGTATGCAATTAAATCCTTATATTTTAAACATAAACTTCCATTCCGGGTAGTAAAAGTGTTATTGGAAATTTCTTTTAAGAGCAGGTTTTAAAATACGAAAGTGTTATAAAAAAATATAATCATGTACCCCATTGTGTTAATACAGGTTCTGGCGACAAAGGTATATTCGGGCACGTTTCTTTATACAACTTTATCCTAGTTAATGCTTTCAGTAAAATCTTTTTAAATGAGTTAATTAATGAATTAACATCGGGAAATTCTTTACAAATAAGTTTAGCAATGCGATGTATTACATGCACAACACATGCTAGAAGTAACATGCATGGAAAACGTTTTTTAATCTCATTACCTGTTTTTAACATTACGCTTGCAAAATCTGAGAGAAAGAGTAGAACTTTTAAGCAGTCGTCACCAGCGACATTTTTTACGCTGTTAATGATAATGTCGGTAATATCGTTTCCAGTGACACGCAATCTGATTTTTTTTAGCTACAAAGAATGACATTGGAGGATTCTCCATATGCAATGTGCCAACCATTAACAACACACCTTCCTTTAATGTCTGTAGTTTCATCTGCGCTTATCCAGAGATAATGATTTGATTTATTGTTTTGTCGAATTGCTTAGGTATATAATATTATCTAATTATCGATGGATGGGGAATATCTTGGTTGGTATATTTTTTAAGAAACCCACGGAAAAGTGGATCCTGTAATTTATTTAATGGAAGAGCTGCGCATAAATCAATTACAAATGTATCATGTGAAATACCTCTTTGGTATTCAATATGCCTCGTATCTTTCAGATGCCACGCAAGAGTATATTTGCCTCTGAATCCTAATTTCGCAGTACAAATGGTGCAAAGCACTTCTTTTTTGTTAATGACAGTGAAAATGGTGCCATATTCTGAAACAATGCTTGACATTCTCGGCACTATTGGAAAATGATAACTAAGAACTACTAAAGTAAAACGAAAGAATACGAAACAAGTAAATATTAAATAAGGATCAAATACATTATAAAATTATAAAACGAAATGTAAGCTCCAAAAATACGAGAGTACCTAACAAAATAAACCGAAAACTAAACTTCTAATAAAGGGCAGTGACGAAAGAAACGAAAAAAGACACTTCTAAAACAGTACAATAACAACATAAACCAAAACCAAAACTTAGTAAACTACTAAACTAAAGTAGGGCAGTAATGAAATAAATGAAAAAAACACTTTTAAAACAGCACAGTAACAAAATATACCAAAAAGGACACCTATAAAATGACTACGTACTGGCCAGTACTGCCGTGGCTCTCTGCCGATCTACTACGTGGCGAGTTACACATATGCGAGACTTAGCCTGCCACCGAACGTAACGCCAATGACAAACTGCACGCAATGTCGTCACTCTACTAATCAGTTCTTCAAATATCCAATTCTATGAATCACATTAAAACATAATTTAAAAAATTCATCCACTACGTAGTAAACAACACATAAGTATCACAGTATCACACACATAAAAATGATGAGCACCATTCGTGTCCTCGAAACAGCCGTACCGGATTAATTATTATATTATTATATTATTATATAATTAATTATACTTGTGTGGTGCGGAAGTTGCCGATACTTATGTGTTGTTTACCATACTACGCCACAGTCCTTGCTTTAATTATTTACTACGTAGTAGATTGAATTTTGCGCTCTCTTGTACGTACGACCATAATCATTCCAAGTGCTCGGCGGCGCCTCCACAAAGAGGTTTTAGCCTCTTTGGTTGGAGCTTGAAAGAGATTACACTCGCTTACCACTGCAATTATTACAAGCAGTGCTACTTGAGCTAGTTTCACTTTATAGAGAGCGGCTTTATAAAGTAAGTTCATGTGTACTTAACAACATATATTTCAGTGTTTCAACAACAGTGAACTATCGAGAACAACATTTATTTTACGTATTTTCGGCAGATATATTGTGTATTTCATAATCACATATAATATCGAGGCCTAATAGGTACACATTATATTCTAGGCTACTTCCAAACTTTCTACTGCAATAAAAAAAAACATTAAGGTGATTCGTACTGCATAAATTTGAATGTTTGAATTTGAAATGAAATAGTATTCCACGACGTTGACTAGGATTCCCCCGAATAAATAATGAGAGTCTCAAGTTCAACTAATTTATCCGGTATAATTTTATAATTCTAAGAAACTGAAGTACGATTAAAGTTTTCCAATACGCATAGAGAATACAAACCAATATTTATAACGTAGCAAGGCTCTAATGTAGTCACTCTGAATGGATAAGTAAGTTGTACATTCATGTATATCTTTATTGTTGGGCAACACTCTATTTAAACTAATCCGTTGATCAAATTTCCTATCTGTCTCTTTACACTACGTTTCGAATGCCTCCTTCCTATCATTTTAAAAAGAAACATCATTGTTGGTTTTTGTCATTATGACATGTTTATACGCGATTAAGACCACGTATAATGACAAATGCATATACCAATGACAATGTTATTCATTGGTCAATGCATGTAAATTACTTACATAAATTTGTTCATAGATATACAGCTTACTAAGAAGTTAATTGCTTCAAATTAATTTAGAAATAAACTTCAATTTTGAAGAGGTAATGTGCCAAAAATATAACAATTACAGACTGTAATACCCTAAGAGCAAAGTACTACTCTTATGGAGGTTTACGTTAATCCGTATAACCTAATACGACCTAATATTTCAACCAATGGGTAACTAAGGTTATACAAAGAAATTTTTTTTTTCAAAGTAATTCTAATAATTCTTCGCTATATTACATAACTACTGATGACGAGAGTGGGCAAATTCGGGTGCGTAGCTAACGAAAGGATTCTTGCATGCGAAAGGATCAGTATGCAGAGATATATTATCGCGAACGGTGCCGTTCCGGTGCTAGATACAAAAATGTTTTTAAGATGGTTTTTGTAGATTATGAACCGATCTCGATAAATTATCTCTATATGTTACTAATGAACACGGGAAATTACCATCTCTAGCCATGTGTATAAAAAATAAAATCCAGAGTGTGTGTAATTCGATGATTAAAAAAAACTTACCGTCTAAACGTCTTCCGTGTCTTGAAAAACTGGAGAAGCGATATTAAATATTTTTAACATAAGGTGCGTTTCCAAAGTTATTTCTGCAAAACGCGTCCGCCTTGAGGAAAATATGTTCTTGTATAAAGAAAACGATCGCTGTACATCTAGTGATGTATTTGCATAATTACAAAAATCTTTGAAACAACTTAACGCATCTGTAGACGAACCTTCACAAATCTGTCTAAGTGTGGCAAAATCTGAATCTTTATCTAAAACACTTTCAAACTTAATTAGAACGCACTCATTTTTTGCGTCTTCTGCCGAACAAGGCTGTGCGTGTACATCTTTCACAATTTTTTTCTGACTTGTTTTGTTCAAAATATTTATGATAGTAAAATACCGCTCGTAACCATGTTCCCCAACGTGTAAGGATCGGTTGTGGTGATTCAGGTGTATGAGAACAGAATCTGCGAAATTCCCGAATACGTTTTGGGAATTTCAGAAACATTGCTTTTATACTCGCAATTAGCGCATCCACGTATGGATAACATCTACAAATTGTCTCTGCCACAAGGTGTAGGGGATGAATTTTACATGTAATATGTAAAAAGTTACCGCACTGCTCCTTAAGACACAGGCGTACAGAAAGCATAGTTGCAGCACCAGCTGTTATAAACATTGATCTCTGGATATTTCAAATTTTTCCCATGTGCTTAATAACACTTTTGAAATTACTACGGCAGTACATCCTTCTATTCGTCTAGAAGCTAATAAAATTGAAGATCACGATTGATCTGGTTCCATTTTGCTCACGATAACATTAAGATTACAGATCTTTGTTTGCAATCAGGTGTTTCGTACACACACAAGCACACTTTTTTATTTTTCATTTCAGCCTTAATTTTATTTTCTAAATCTACACGCACAGATGATAAATAATTTTGTAATGTGATCCTGCTCGGTAATGTAATATTGGCGTATTTGTTCCAAAATGAAGTAAATGAATCGTTGTTTAGCAAAGTAAACGCCAGATTACACTGAATCATCATTGTACCTAAATCAAATAAGAATTGTTGGTATTTTGCGGCGACACCAGTTTTGATATTATTATGGTTTGCACTTTGCACATGCCATTTACAATGTGTTTGTCACAACACGTTAGACATATATCGCACACTAAACAGCTAATTTTTACACCTTTGTAAATCAAATCCGGATAATCCTTAATGAACCTATTCACTGTCTTTAATGATAGCTGTTTTCTCAATCTACGTACCTTCGACATGATTAAAAACAGAACACAGAGTACTTCGCTGCTACTACTACGTACGCACCAGGCGGCAGCGAACTAGATACTAGTGTTTCGCATTCGTGAATCCATTCGTTAGCTGCGCCGATGCTGCGCAACCGAATCTGCCTACTTTAGTAATAAATTATATTAAAGGATATTATATTCCTCTCATACCTCATCATCTATATTTTTGAGTGTCTCCTGTGGGTAAATAAGAATGTGATGTTTGAATGAAAGCTTGTCCTCAAAAACAATATTAATGATAGGAAGAGAATGGAAAAATTGCAATTGCGAATTAAAAAGAAACAATAATGTTAATTACCGTCAGTTAATAGTTGAAGTAGCCGTGCTAAAGGGACGTTACGTCCAATTCATCCCTGCTAGAAGATATCAACGTGAAGCTCTTAAGAAATATAGAAAGTGTTCGCTGAAAACGACCACAATGATGGTCATTAACGACTATATGAGATTGTTTGTCATGACTTATAAATTCCTATCATTTTACATGTTTAATCATAACTCTATGTAATATAAAAGTTTACTTTAGGTATATGATTTACGGCACTCTGATTGTCGTTTGTTCTATTAAGAGCGTATTGAGTACGAATTAGACATCTGCTTTAAAACAGTACATCATTTGTCGACAACTACTCACTGCTTTAGCAGAATCGGCCTTCTACTTCTATGGTTTTGCAGTATCTACTATCTTGGCATTAATGACGCTACAAATATATTACCAGAAGTTTGTAGTCCATTAATATTCTATAAAATAAAGTATGAGACCATCACAATGCGTTTCTTATATAGGTGCATTAATGATACAGCCTTCTTCTAAAACAGTGTCAAATTGTGGACTACATGGAAAATCCAAAGTAGGTAAGTGACTTATCATTATTTTACTATATACTTCTTATTAAAAACACATATAGTGTAATCTACTACTGTTTAGTAAAAAGAATGCTTGGCTTGACGCCTATAAGCGTCGTAAACAAACTGCACAAACTCGCGTAAATGTATTTCATTATTTAATTTATTTATTTGTAATTACTGTTCTGTCAAATGAGAGCGTTCAGGCTGAATTGGCGTTTGTTTGTTGTACCAGTGGATGTCTCTTGATTTTCCTCTCGGTATCTGTTGGGATAACGGGATTAAAGTATCCGGGCAGTGTTTAGTAGGTTGACTTTTAAAACTACTAGCACGGCAATTAACATCCCGCGGGAAATAAGTAAATAAATAAATGTTTGAGTAGAAAAGACAACCTGTAAAAACATTACATCCTCACGATAAAACCAGGGCAAATAAATTAATCAACGATGTGAAAAGAACACTACATCAGTTCCGAATGGAAGAATGGATCAGCAAGATGCTGTCGCTGTCGACTCGAGGTAATTCTCTCTGGAAGAAGAGCCGAGCGCTCAGACGGGCTAACAACAAAGCAATTAGTCATCCAATTTTCGGGGCAAACGGTGCTGCTTATTCAGAGGGGGGGGGGGGGGGGGAAATGACGGCTCATACGAACTTTTTGGAGGAAACATTTAGTGAACCAGAAAATGGTAACAACCCAACTGAGCATGAGGAAGTGGTTGCGAGAGTGGTTAATTCCTTATTCTTTCTTGAGGGCGATGCTATCGCGCCGATCACTGATGCCGAGATTAAAAATATTATTAAAGACACTACCAATGCTGCCGATCTCAAATGTCTCCCATCGGCAACAATTGAGGGGTTCGCCAGAATAGTGAATGCCATGCTGAGATTTTTCTATTTTCCTGTCAGCTGGACACGAGGTGAAGTTGTTGCCTTCGCGAAACCCGGGATGATTCCAGATTTCCGGCTAATTACAGACCTCCTGTTTCTCGAAAATGACTGAGGCCTTGGTCTCGCGTCGTCTACAGGACGATAGACGCCATCCCTTTGGCTTCTGAGCCGAACTTTCGACTAAACTGCTCCTATTTAATGGACCATCAGGGATACACTACCATCGTAATACCGTACAGGCGATCTTCGTAGATCTAATGAGAACCTTCGATACAATATGGCATCGATGTTTGATTTACAATATGATCTCGATGAACATCAACCAAAATATCAAATCATCAAATCAAATTACTTGAAGGATTGTACCTTTAACGTTAGGATGCAACAAAAATGCTCTTCCGTCAGACCGATGTCGTCCGATATTCCTTAGAGATCATTGCTATCTCCGGAATATATCTACTATACATACACGATATACCAAAGCATCCTGATACAGAGCTAGCGATTTACACTGATAATGTTGCCATCTACGTCTCATTAGACAACACCAGACGATTGTGAATGGCTTCCCCAACTGGACCAGAACCTGGAAGTTGCAGCTGAACCCTGTAAAATGTGTAGGTAGGTTCAGCGTGTGTACCAGAGCCTGGGCAAACAAGATCAATATAGAAGGTACACAACTGCAGTGACATACCTGCACATACCTGAGCCCTAGAGCGCTGGCGAGAAATGTCCTGTATCATTTGCTGGGTGTTATAATGTAAGGGTTTCTGGCATTGTACACTGCGGAGGATCGTCACATTAAGGGATTAGAGGCACAACAAAACAAGACCTTAAGGATCATAGCCGGAGCACCCTGGTACGTTAGAAACCAACAGTTGCGTACAGAGCTACAAATTTCATCGATGCAAGAACATCTTATACATCTTGCAAGAAGCGCCTACGAACGTGCCAGGGTAATAAAGAAAAAACCGAGCCACAAGATCAGCCGTCTTCTCCGAGGATTCAAATTCGAAGGATAGAGAATGTAATTGGAGAGAAAGAGGGAGAAGAAGAAGAACAATGAAGGACTTTTTTGACGCCTGTCCAAATTACCAATTACACGTGAATAGAAGTTGTCTAATGGATGAATAAAAGGCTGAAAGATAACAATCTGCTCTAGGAAGAGAGAAAAGATCTCAGGTACGCTGATTTGTAGTAACGCAAGTTTTACTATATAAAATTTTAACATTGCAATAGATTCTGCCATATTATTTTTTTAAATTGTATACTATAGTAGTTTACCAAAATAGACAATAATGCAACTATAATAAGTATGTTTTAGCAAGTACTAGCCAGTGGAATTGTCACATATTTCACTATAAAATCTCTTACTGTCTACCATATTTTCAGTTCTGATAACAATCTGATTTTCTCGTGTGGTAGTGAACCTTAAATATTAACTTTAAAAATATTTTTTTGGCTTGGGTGTAGAAGTCTTGGGGATAGATAACAATCCTTTCCTTTAATCTTCATTTAATATGCTACGTACCTTTCGTCGTCCATTTTGTCGACTTTCTCATGAACTTCATTACTGGGATACTGTTAGTTTGCTTTATCCCGCGCGATTGTAAAGAATTATAGAGATCTGGCGTTAACAAAATTCAATAGATTTCACGATACAAATTACAAACAACACATTGTAAGGCGTAATGCATACATGGGCCACCTGAATTTCAAATAGAACTTAGCAGAAGCACAATATTTAACAAATTTACTAAAGTCGTTATTAAAACGTTGAACGCGCGGGTCTGGCAAAATAGCTTTGGTTCGTAAGTTTCTTTTTTGCCGTACGTATTGAACGTTTTAACATACCGGCCGTTCGATAACAACGGTAATAAATACTAGACTGCGAGACTGTCACACGCAGCATTTTTTTATTTAGATGTGAGAGAGTCAGAGAACTGCTCGAACTAATGAATAATGATTGATTGAATTCGAGTTCTCATAGATTTATAAAAGACATTAAATTTGTACCTGTAAAGTTATTTATTTCGGATGAAGAGAGTTACATACTTATCGAACCTGGGAATTATAATTACAACATTACTGCTAATGTTCCTTGGCTTTCCTGGTGCAACGGAGTAACTACAAAACAAACGCCCATATAAATACTGCACGTACGCGATCGAGTCGTCTATCTCCACATCATATAACGATTTCTCCTAACTTTCGCACAGTCCTAATCTAATGATTCAGATGCAGTTTTGCAGAACACACGGAAAACAATATAATAAACTCGAAGCTTCACAACTACGTTTTTTTTTATAAGTTTCCATGAAAGAACGTAGAGTGGACATTCTATTTACAGCTCTTGTTTCCGTTATTTGCCCAAATTTTGTTCCAATTTTAGCTGAGATTATGGCCTATTCTTTTATCTTAAATCTTTCTCCCAAAGGAAATGTATTAAAGTAATTTCTTACAATTACTCGAATTCTCCTAATTTTGAAGTTCATGATGAGCACACGCACTTATCCCTACATAAAAACACAAAAAAAATTGTATTAAGCAACGACATACTTTTGATAAGAAACTACATATTAGTATATGGAACCGTTTTCAGGTTTCATGAATGGCTATACCTAAAACCTTTGCTGGCGTTTCAAGGGAAAAGTTGTTCAAACATCGATTTTATCGTGAAAATAAACGCGCTGTGTTTCTTGTTCATTAACGACCAACCATCATCTTTTAGTACAACAGGAGTTTTCGTTGAAGGTACGGCAACATTTGATGCAGTAAGGGCTCTCCACATAAGGAATCATTTGATTTGTTTATGTGAAGTGTTTAGCATTTTGGTGGGACGTCTCAATACGTTGACTAACAATTATTTACCCAAACCAAGTTGTTTCTTCCGGCAAAAGAGGATTCAAATCGTCTCCATGTAGTACCATATATTTCATAACATTCTAATTTGCGTAATAAATTCTAAGGATTGGTTAAAATCTAAGGTTTTAGATAAATCTACAAATAATTTATTTCTAATCCAATATATCAAAAAACACCTAGAAACTATAAACCAACAAAAATTTCTGCTAATACAGCTACTCATGGTATGGTGGAACCGCTCACGGCAAAAGCAAGATAAGGAGAGGGAATGTGTTGAGGAACGGTATTCGCTTTTTGTCGCTGTTTTCTAGCTGTATCTTTTAGCACTATATTGCGCCAAGAGATACACCTGGCTCGTGGTTTTTGAAGGAGGGTGATATAAACCAAGAGGCAAACAGCGATGTGGGTAGAGACACACTCAGAACCACACTGATGATACCGGGTAGGTAGAAACATGTCCATTTGTTAGTGTTCTCTCTCCTCATATTGATTTTGCCGTAATTGATTCCACCAACACCATGAGTAGCTATATTCTTTGGTTATAATCCAGTAGTTTAACTAACCTAAAAAGCAGCATGTTAAACGATTGATTGTTTCAAACAGAAAAACATGGATTAATGTCTCATTTCCCGTATTCACCTAACGACCTCTTTTTTTTCCCGGAATTTCAAATAAAAGACACCGATTTTTATCATCTCAATAAGATGAAGCTTTTAAAAACCATGTTTTGGAGATACCACCTTGAAAGTGGAAAAAATTTTTCGAGAATTGATTTGAAAGCATATAATCTTGAAAAACAATAAGACAATTTGTACAAGGAATTTTCTTTCTTTCATTGTTTTTGTAAAAACTTAAGAGGTACCCCCTAGAGTAACATAAACTCGAGCACTATTTACTAAAGGTAAAGTTAATATTCGTTGCCGAGTACCGGTTATCCGCCGAGATCAAAGGTAACGTATACTGGTGCAGTAAAATTATTTGTTACTTTTCAAGACCAATTAGTAGTTACTTCTACCGAAAAGCAAGCGAAGAAAACTATCACTCACGAAGGAAAACAATAGCACCTTTATTTTTGAATTCCATTCCGAAAAGAATAATATTGTATAATATTCACAAATAAATTTTCTGAAAAGAATTAAAATAATTTTTATCATTATCACCAATTTTATTTTCAGTTCTCGGATGGGATTTATCATTTGTGAATGAATAAATAAATGAATGATAAATATCAGTACGCGGTAGATATCAACTGGGGAGTGAAAAATTAAATGCACGAATGATAAAAATCAAGTTTTTATTTTAAAAATCGCTCACAAAACAATAATCCTCAATCTTCGCTTTTTAAGATCCTATTTATTTATTCATACTGCTTGGATTGGTCATCTACAATCCGGCACTTGAGCTTAGTGCTCTTTGCATCGTTCCCAATAGAACCATCATTTCCACTCAACCAGAGAAGTATTCTCCATAAAGGCCATTATTTTGGCCAGGGAATATGTGAGTACTTGCTATCCTCCCCGAAATATTTCCACATGAGTACGTCTCCTCGCACGTGCAGACTACATGCAAACTCGTTTCCTCTCCTGATTCGCATCTTCCACAAAATTTCAAATATTGCGAGTATTTCATTTAACCAATAACAATACAGAATGCATATACATGGCAAAACCTACTTGTCCAAAATAAACGCATTTTTATGCCCTCGGCTAGAAATATCGGATTCTAGTCGAATTGCGAATACCGTGATCCTATATTAGTACTCTTGTACCTATACTACCTGGTTTAACTGCGTACTCGATACAGAATACAAAGAGAAGGATACAAATACCGAAAGCAACAATTAGGTGTAAGTATCGATGGTTATCGAATATCGTATAACTTGCATTTAAATATATTTACGTGTTTTGCGTCTTCCTGGCTTATTTTACACAAACATCTCTTCCGGTAAGTAAAAAAATATTGGATTAGAGTATTTAACGAAATACTAAAGCAAGGAAATTACATTGCAGAGTAACAATTACGATGTGCAGTTTGAATAAACAGCAGCAGCTATTTTTGTATGAAAAACAATGAATAGAGAATAAAGTAGGTATTTCATTATACGTGTCAATATTCATTAGTAGGTATTTTTTACTTATCCAACATTACTAATTTTACTTTTACTTCCAAGCTAATGTTTTTTTAGTGGGAAGGTAATAGGATTATTTTCTACACAGCCTTTATGTCTACTACCTGGATTTTTATGGTAAATTTATTAATTTGTTCTGAGAATCCAGCATTCAAGTTTAATTTATTTATTGCAAAAATAATGTACACTCCCCGGAAGAAAATACTGCCAGCTAAGTACTTTTATAATTATAATCGGATATATGGTATATAACATATTGCAAACATATTTTTTTAACAAACAGCAATGATCGTCATGGATGTTTTTTGCAAATGTTTTATGAATGTATGTCGAAGTACCGGATCGAATTCATTTTGTTAATATGGTATAAGTACTGCAAACATCAGCTGAATGTTTTAATTGAGAGTGGTTATAGTCAGCGATATATTTCTCTGTAAGATATATCTCTCTAAGACAGCGTACAAGATGTTTGATATCGTTATATAGAGATTTGAATGGCCAATATCTGGTAGAAGGAGAGTAATAGGTATGCTGTTATAAGAAATCTAAGGACTACTGACTCTTCAAAATCGTTTGGAAATGGTATATGGAGTTGCTATAAGTAAAAGAAATGTACGGCGGAGACTTGTAGAACACCAACCAGTGGCAACGAAAGGGAGCGAACAGCGTTTCAAATTCTTCGTGTATTTTCCTTGCATATTGTGGACATTGTACTATGCAACGAAAATACTCGAGGCAATCGAGTCGTTCTCCCCGACCTCTTCTTTACGTCATCACCCACTGCTACTGACACGAAGATTAGCCATAGAACCGCAGCTAATGAGACGGCATTAACAAAGTCGGCTTTTATGGGTAAATCAAGGTTTTGTCGAAGGTCGCCAGATGGTCTTGAACTGCTGTATAGACAGCAAAATAAGAGATATTTAGCTTGTACTGTATTCGATCGAATGCGTGTCATACCGAGAATGTTCTGTTATGATATACACCAGTATATACACTGAAGCACGTATCGAATTTTTGATTGTAAAAAACGGGATTCTAGATGCCAACAACCCGTTATACTATTTGTACCATTTGTTGGAGAATTCGTGTTAATGCACCATAATGCTCCAAGTTGCAAACATTACGACTGAGTATATGGAATAAATGTAAGTTAGCATTCGGCAATGACTTTGGCTTGTACGGAGTTCGGATTTCAATCCTATTTTGGGTATTAAGTTCAGAGAGCCACTAGACGTCCACTATTTACGTGTACCTATCCATATTGCTCCAACTAGCATTTTTATGGCACTAGAATTTGTTATTAAAGATATGTTTGCAGTGCTAAAGGCTATTAAGGCCTACATATACGAGTCTGGTCTGGTACACGAATGTGTACACAATCTAAGGCAACTGGGTCGAAGGAAATATAAAGGCAGATAAGTTGGACAAAGAAGCAGCGAATATCTTTTTCATTGGTCCTAACTCCTTTTGTAGTCTCCAAAGAACCACATAAAACAAGCAATAAAAACATGAAAGGACCTCGTACTGGGAAAGGGTTCACATCAACATTTCTATAGGGCGTTTCTTTCATCTACTGAACTCAAGGAAGAAGATCCTAGAACAGTACTAAGATTTATTAAAAGCCTACATTAATTCAACACACACAAGGGCATTTTGTTACAGTAGGTTATTAAACTCGCAGTGACCAAAGGCCATAGCTCGACTATAATTAATAATAATTATTATTATATACATAATATCTGAAGTCGCCGCCGCTACGCCTCTAGCGATCGGTAATGATGGCGAGAGAGACGCGAGATCGGCGAAAAGGACCTTGCTCGGAAAAATTATCGATCGTTAACCGCTCTCGGAAGAGACACGCGAATGGTTCGTATGGCGAGCTCGAAGCTTAGCCTAGCCTGAAGCGATTTTTCGATTTCGTCCCGCGAGGTCAATGGTAGTCGCGTTAGGTCGAAGTGTTAGAATACGCGAGAAAGGACGGGAATTTTCCGTGTTCTCGCGACGAGAACCGGCTTTCCGACGGATGGGATCGCGTGTGTGAGAGTTCACGATGCAGATAACATCGCATTCGAAAAGTTGTTATTCCGAATTCGAAATTGAAACATTAGTTAACGATGGGTATAAATATCGATTATATAAATCAAATTGCATTCACTATAAAATGGACAAGTTTATTAAGGGTATGGGATATGTAGCGTATGTGTCATAAGCGTATACGGTTCGAATCCGTCCTCGGATGTACTCTTTTTTCGTCATTTAATTAGTCAACGATTTGTTACTTGAAAAATATAAATAGAAATAGTTTTGGAAGATATGATACGAGAAAGAGCTAGGTTGACAGCGGCATTTGGTTCGACGAACAATTAATCAGTTTTACGCCTTCAGGCCAAATTTCTGACGAAACCGTAAACGTAATTACGAATACGAATACGTAATTACTTCAAATGCTTAATCGTATTTTAATAACGATATTTTCATTATTTTAGGTAGAATGCAGTACGAAACTGTACTTTACTCGCTAAAGTGATTCTTTGAAAAGAAAAGTATCCTGCGGTAATTGGTTTATGGGAGTACCGTAACCTATAATTATGATATTAAAAGCGATCTGGATATGAAAATTTGGATGAAAACCGCATAGGGAAAATATTTGTATTTGAAGCACCTCGGAGAGATTGTAGACCGGAGCATACATATTTTGGTTACGAAAGACTGTTACTATCACAGGAAATTCATCGGTCGTCTTAAGGAATTGTGAGTGCAGTGCAGCTAAATCGTATTAGATATTCAGGAATACATTTGACTGTAGAAGCACATTAAATCTTGGTGGCAATGGAAATTTTTTAAGGAATGCGATTTCGGCTAATAAAAAAGGATGGATAAATGAATAGTTGAGTGTAGGCTTTCACGACCGTAATCCATTGTAGAAATGTCTTTCGGGTGATGTCGTGTAGTTGAT
>LR737385.1:20663505-20738375 GCA_902655005.2 Marronus borbonicus | reverse complement strand
ACTTTATTAAGAAGAGCGGAAAAAATCAGCGACAAACATCACAGGAATAACGAAATACAACACGTCAAAAACGCCCTGCAGAAAAACGGCTACAGTACAAGAGATATAAGGAAGCCACGAGAGCAGAGAAAAGACGAAGACCAACAACAACCAGCAGGATACGCGTACCTTCCATACATAGCAGGAGTCACCGACAGGCTGAAAAAGACCCTAGGGGAGAAAAACATCGCCACACGTTTCAACACGGTGACCACAATCGACCAGCTACTCCCTCCAAATAAGGACGTGTTACCCAAACTAAGAGCAAAAGGCATATACGAACTGAAATGCCAATGTGGAAAAAGCTACATCGGTCAAACAGGACGGAGTATTCAGTGCAGAGTAAAAGAGCACGAGAGAGACGCACGCCTTAGGCATACTGAAAAATCTGCAGTAGCAGAACACCTGCACCAGCAAGGAGACCACCGCATAAGCTACAGCAACGTCAAGGTATTAGCCAGGACCAGCCACTACTACCCGAGGATATTACGCGAATCCATAGAAATAATGAAGAACACCAACAACTTCAATCGCGAAGATGGATACAGGATCAGCAACACGTGGAGGTTAGCACTACGAAGTCGTCATACAACGAACGACGCGATTCAGCGGAACGGAACGGTTATGGATCAGCAAAGCAGAACGGTTATGGATCAGCAAAGCGGAACAAAAATAGGATATATAACGAGCAGCAAAAGACAACAACAGCAGTCTTTAGAAATCTTCTGAAGAAGCTGACAGGATAGTCAGCGAAACGTCAAGTTAAAAAATCAACTACACGACATCACCCGAAAGACATTTCTACAATGGATAAATGAAGTTTGGGAAAAGGCATTGGGTAATGTTTTTAAAAGGCTGACTTAATTAATACTGGGCCTAGTAACATTATTAAACACACCACATTCGACCATTTGAGTATTAGACGGCACTATCGCAGCGTTCGGATTTGAATGAAAATCTATTGGGTTGGGTAAACTGCCTCTGGTTTCTGTAACTGTTTCTTGCCAAACCTTTAGGGTTTGGCTTTTCATGTCTCAAAAACGATGGATAAATGAAGTTTGGGAAAACGCCTTGGGTAATATTTTTAAAAGGCTGGCTTAATTAATACTGGGCATAGTAACATTATTAAACACATCACATTCGACCATTTGAGTATTAGACGACACTTTCGCAGCGTTCGGATTTGAATGAACATCTATTGGGTTGGGTAAACTGCGTCTGGTTCTTGTAACTGTTTTTTGCCAAACCTTTAGGGTTTGGGTTGTCATCTAGTAATAATAATAATAATTGATATGTTTTAAGTTTCTTAATTTGTTTTAGGAATTCTCATCTATATACGTTTTCAGCAGCCTTACCACACGAACAAGTCCACACAACAAAGGTAATTTTAATTAGTAGTCTCAGAAAGTACTGCTTAAACAAGTTTAGCAATCCAACAATTTCCAATTAAAAATAAAAATCTATGATACCAAATTAACTACTACTAAATTGATACGGAATAGGATGCCAAGTTAATCATCAAATTTCTGGTTTTAATATAACTCGAATTTCACAATTGAATACAGCAAGAAGGTAAAGTACCGATATTTATTCCATTAATACCTAAATCACTGTTAAAGACGTCAGTGTTCTATTAATATTGCTTGAGTGTAAATAACAACAGGAAATGTATGGCGTGTATATAAAAGGTGTAACGCGGCGTATAGATTTAGTATTTTAGAGCTTATTATTTGTTCATTATCTTTACGCTAAATACTCACAACTATCTAGAGTGGAATGCATACTTAGAATGTTTATATGCGAAAATATTTTGTGTTATCTATAAATTAGACTAATACTAGACGGTACGTTATAGAGAATTTCTTAAATTATTTCGCTCAAAACATAGAGCATTGCGTAATACTTCTATACAAGCATTTGCTACAATAAAATTATTTGTTAATAGCAAAACGAATTTTGCTAACACCTACATCTTAGCAGAAAGTATTTATAAGTTGCATATTATCTACACATTAACTGAAGATCTATTATACATCAATTAGCTCAGCAAAGCCGACAACGTAAAAGATCTAAAGACAAAAATTTCACTTGTCCAACACAAAAACACGATTGCGATTAATGAACAAGTGACTGCAATAAAAGAGCTATACGTAACTTTTAAGTGCTTAGAACCGATGGTCGTCACCTAATTGATAGCGCTTAGAATTTTCAAAATAGAGTCACAACTAACAAAATGCTGCTAATACAGATACTCACAGTATTGGTGGAATCACTGACGGCAACAGCAATATGAGAAGAGGTTGCGCTAACCAACGGACATATTTTTACTTACCTGGCGTCATCAGCGCTATACGGAGCGCGGCACGTGCGTGCTTAAGATAGCTACACGTGTGGATGATTCCTCAGACACTATATTGTACTAAGAAACATAAAATGATGCATAGAAACAATAACAAAAAAAAATGCTTAAAACCAATAACCAAAGAGTGATGCTAATACAGCTACTCACAGTATTGGTGGAATCGATTAGGGCAAACGCAATGTGAGGAAAGAGAACACTAACCAACGGTTTCTACCTACCCAGCATCGTCAGCATGGTTCCGAGCGTATCTCTACCCACATCTCGAAGGAGGGTGTCATAAACCGAGAGGCAGAGATGGGGTTACAAATATAGTTGGAGCCACGCTGATGACACCGGGTAGGCAGATACATGACGGTTGGTTAGCGTTCTCTCTCCTCACATTGCTTTTACCCTGATTGTGGTTATTGTTTTTGGGTATTTTTTGTATGTGTTTCTAATGAAATCACATTTTCTTTATTTTCAGAACATGCTAACTTATTTAATCCTTAAATCTGTTTTATAGTCACACTATATGTAGTTCAATGCAAATAGATATACACATTTTTCGTTTACATTTAGCGACATCAGCGTGTGTCACGTGATGCTTTCTTCCTCTATATTTACGAACGAAAAACGGCAGTACTTGGTGTACGGTTTAAATTTTGTATTTTGTCATAAAGATAAAATATAATGCACAAGTTATCATGATACGTAAACAACTTCATTGCGTATGTGGCCTAATTTTTCCCGTAGTTAGAAAATACGGTAATGAGCGTGTACTCTGATCGTACTCAAACACGCTCGAAAACTTTACACTACAAGTATGGAGAGTATTTAGCCAATAATTTCGAACACTATTTTAATTCGCAGGAGTAATCCTCTCTCCGTGTTTTCTATTTTCCACCCCATCTTGTGTATCGGGCAAGCTTAGGGAAAGATGATTTATAATAGATTTAAAAGACTAACGTCTTATTTAGGAAGTCATTTAAACCAAAAAATGTTATATGAGCATGGGTATTATTTCTTCTATTTATAGAACTACCGCAGAATAACTTTTATTGATTTAGGAACAATTAAAATTATTATTGCGTGCAAATAGATTAGGTCCTAGTAGCTTATGTTTAAGAGCTGAATAACAATTGGAAAAAATGAAATGGACGATTCTCAAAATGTGCAGTTTTTAATTTAGATTACGTAATGTAGTAGCTTACGTTTCAAAGCCGAACAATATAATGTGTGAAAAGTATGTTGATATTGTTTGTGTATGAGTACTGTGGTGGTAATGGTTTTCGGGCATCTAGAGAATATCGCCGAAGATTTTCTGATAGACGTCAACCTTCTCACAGGGCTTTCGGCTGTACCTTTCAACGACTCAAAGAAACTGGTTCACTTGTCGTTCCACGTAATAATTGAAGTAATCACGCTAAAGAAAATGGATTGGTTGTAGGGATTTTATTACTCCCAGGATCTCCCGACGTAAGCCCCATGGATTCTTTTCTTTGGGGCTATTTGAAGCAGTTGGTCTACAGTGTCGAAATAAACACACGCGAACAATTACTTAACCAGATAACCATTAGATTCCATGAAATTCGTAAAGATGGTGCAACAATAACACGTGTTTACGACTGAATTGTTCGCAGGTGTCATTGTATTCGAGCTCAAAGAGGGCATTTTGAACAACTATTATAGGCCAATATTTCTTTAAGATTTCTTAATGAAATTATAAGAATCTGGATTTAATTTAGATTGGTATTTTGTGCGTGTACATTCTGTTTTATGTGATTTTATGGTGTGGTGGACACACACTGCATAAATATTAATATCTCCTAGTAATGAAAAGGAGTCTGAACAGAATCCAGATTCATATTTTATTCTGGCGGGAAGTTGTTGCTAAATTACAAATAGTTCGCCACAAAAAAAAAACTAAACCACCAATACAATGAATAGAACGTATGTACACATACATTAAAGGCTGAGGAGAGTTTCTGATATATTTATTTGATTATTGTTTAAATAAACTGCAATCAATTAACTAAACGATATTTGAATAAGCTTATATAATACACGAAATAACAAAATTAGTATGTGATGTTTATAGGATTTTACAGTTGAAGTGATCACGGATTTTTGCCTAAAAATGCTTTTATTTAGAACAAAATACTTACGGTGTATTCCAAATGAAAACTGAAAAACATAAGATAACTTTAGATAGTCTAGTCTCAAAAGAAAACATAATACAATGTCTGGCTTGTAATAAATTATAATTTTATAGAGCCATAGTCTGGTGCACATATAAACTTCAAACAACGTGAGAGATAATTTATTTAATCATGTGTTTTCTATAACACATCTATCTTTATTTATCTTAAGTAGCTTTTACTTAATCCTATTAAACACATTATATTTTCGTAATTTGAGAAACAGTATCTCTTACTAGCTTCAGTTCAGGAAGATGCATTTCTATATTTTAAGTCAAAATTACATGTTTTGCGGGATGCAGAATTAAAACATTTTAATTTACATCTCCAGGTTGATATTTAAATTCTATCAAAACTTAAAAATCGAATTAGTTGAGCAGACTAGAGAACGCGTTCTGTCGATGAAAACTTGAAGTGCGAACTCAAACAAAGCTTGTTTTCTACATGTGGTGACTGCTCAACGAAATATATAAGCTATGAAGATTTAAATAAATACTGACCTACTTTTTTGCTTGGACCCTACAATATTATAAATACATAGTTGGAATTAATACAATAAACTATTTTGATTTTATTTATTTATATATAAATTTTAACTCTGTCAAATATCTACATTCTCTTCTAACTTAACTTAATCAATTGTTTCCACGAATACCCAGTTTGATGATCAGCTTTGCTTCGACATACATAGATTCCACACATTTGAAAAATTACATTATATGAGAATTGCAGTATATTATGTATTAGAAACTTGAAAAAGGCTATATAATAGAAAATGTATTTTACACTGTTGATGAATTCATCCAGTTAATAGTTACGTTTTGTATTAATTTAATCTATTGTTACTTAGTTTAATCTTTGTCCATTATTATTGTGGCTAGATATTGTCTATATTGTGCAAAATACGTTTTAGGCACATTCGTTTTCAATCTATTCAATCTACTGTATTTAGAATTTCGTTTTGACTTGCCTTATACCTCGTTGTAAAGGTCTAGTGGACAATAATCATTATTATATAACAGATATGTAGATTTGCTAAAAATTTTGCCCGACTCGTGTGCATGTCAAAAAGAGATATTATAAATAAGGTAATACGATTGCTTGCATGGTTACAGTCCTGCTATTCCACTGCATTACGTCTGACTTCAATTCCTACTTAATATTCGATATCGATACTTTATGCAAAAATTCCCTCATATTTTTGTGAAATTTACTTCATTTTCAAGTCACAAAGCTCAAAGCTTTACATTTACTACCAAGCACTCTTTTTAGCTGTTGCGCCGCTAACATTGTAACATTAACAAGAAACCCATAAATCAACATAAAAGGGAATTTGATGCATCACCCGTTCGTCAGCAATTTAACACAACAGCCGAGTATGTTTATTTCACGGCTGTCGCATGTTTTGTGCATATATCCCTATAAACATTTAAAATGTGTAGTAAGTTATACATTTTTTTTATACGTTGTTTTTTTAGAATTATCATCTGAGGCTTTAGAGCAGGGATTCCCAAACTTTTTTGCCTTGCGAACTTCCGACTTTCCAACTTTCCGTAAACAAAGCTTGCAGAATATTTAATTTTTCTAATCCTATTAACGTCAAATATGTTGCTCACATCTACTCACTAAGTAATAAGGTCTTCGAAAAATGGAAAATTGTAAAAAAGAAACACGTATATTTTTATTCAAATCTTTATTGAAAATACATAAAATGCAAATAAACATTTACATTTTTGGGGAGACAAATCAAAACCTAGTAAAATTCTTGCATAAAATTGAACGAGCTCAAAATATACGTAGGTTTACGCAAATAATGCTATCAGTGGAACGGGTAAACCTGATGCTTTGATAACAATTCTTGAATATTTAATTTGAATTCAGGGAGGTATAGCATCGGATCTCCGCGACCAGTGATTTGCAAGCGATTCTTTTTTTTTCAAAAAAGATTGGTTACTGCGCTAAAAACGCCTTTTTAAGACGTGGAAAAATTATGAAAAACTTGCAACAGTTCATAATACAACATAAGCAACAGAGATATTTTCTGAAGCTATAACTGCTGATGCCCCATTCTGATCTGCACCCTAAATTCTTCGTTAGTGCTTATTCCGATCAGTTCTTCTTGTAACATAATATTCGACTGTTCAATGTCACCGTATGGATATTCCATTGATATTTATATTTTTAGAATTTTGTCTTCTGAAAAACACATCAAAACACGTCTAGAAACAATAACCAACAAAATGCTGGTAATACAGCACAGTACCCTGCTTCCTAGACGGCAGGTGCGTGCATCTCTTAGCACTGAATGGCGCCAGGAGATACACTTGGCGTAGTACTTGAAGGAGGGTGATATAAGGCGAGTACACGAATTTGCTATAACGTCCAAGCCCAACATTTAAAGCACTTGTTATAATCTTTTTTTTTAGGCATAAACTTTTCTAAACGTTGACGTTTTCCTCAAAACCGTATGTAAGCTGGAGTATTTTTTAAGTGTAATATAGAGAATGACGGCGCCGATCCAAAAATGATGCAAAAATGCAAATTGTCATTTGAAAAAAATATAAGGTCAGAATTTTCCAAAGGTCATTGTAAAAACAACACTACAGCTATCTAAAACATTAATTGACATGTTGTAGGATTTTTCTCAAAAAACATTGCTTACGTTATTTTGGTGTTTTCAGACTTTTCGCACGCATTGTATGTATATCCTGAGCACTTTTTTCAGTAGTTTGTGTGATATATGGCTCTGTGCTAATCTGTTTTGAAAGTTAAACACGCGCGCCTTTACCTATTTAATTGAATAGGTATTAACACGTTTCCTCGGTAATATACCTTAGGTGTTATGAGAAAAATGCATGAAGTAGCAAAATTTACTCAGGACTCGTATTACCTAGCTAATAATGCAAACTGATGCATTTAACATTTGTTTGCAACTCAAAGTAGAAAATAAATAAAATTGATTGTGGCCTTTTTTTGAAAAATAAATTTACAAAATACAATGGTTCTTTTCTCGTGATTTTTAAAATGAATGAATGGCCAAGAATTAAAATTACTTATACTATTGCAAACATGTAAATGAAGGACATTTTAACAAAAAAGGTTCGTCTAGCGCGTTTACGTTCAGGTGTCCGTAATGATGTTATGCGATCGGAAGCGTTCTCCCACTGCTGCGTTAAAAATGTTACGGACTGAAACCGATGTTGTATAAGCAAACGCTTCAAAAGAAAATCGCTGGGGGTTGGTCCTTCTAGGTGCGCCTGAATCTGCACTACGTGCTTTACCTTGATTTACGATCTACAGATTCCAACCGTAATAGAGTCTACCTGCAATTTTCCGGAAACTAACGCCGCCTTCATGTGACCCAATAATTCGGCTACGTTAGATAGAGAGATAATTGTGTATAAGGTGCATGTTCTCGTCTGCCAGGTATCACTCACGATTGCTTGAAACTACTGCGTACATTTTTATAAATTTACCGGATTGTAACAGGTGTTCCTGTAATTTGATAAACAATCATTTAAGTTCATCAGAAGTACATTCATAAAATGTTAACAAAGTACTCCAACAATTTAAGGGTGGCAAATTTTTAGTTGCAACCACTGTAATATACGAAGGGATCTATTAATATTTGTGCCTGATGTAGCACGTCTAACATCACGTTATCATAAAGTAAAATATAACGACCACAATATTTTATTTTAATAGTTAGAAGTTTAATAGTTGTAAAAATGTAAATTGTTTAAATTTTATACAATATCTTCATTATTACACAAAATACATTCTTGTTTTCAACTATGTTATATCCCTTGTATCGAATTGTACTTTTTATCTGTTGTTTGGATATGTACTAAGTATATTTGTCGTCTGGGATCCTTGAAAAATTATAATCACCATCAAAAGCTACTACAACATACTACGAACTCAAAAAGATATAGCACATAGGTTACTGAGAGATATTTTTTTTTCGCAATTTACAGGACAAATTTAAACTTTGTACAGTTGAAGCTTAGCAAAGTTTAATATAGTGTAGCTATGTAGCTATATAACGCTACTTCAGAAAAAAAATTACCAACATTTATGCATGGGCCCATTTCACCAGTTTATCCGGCTATAGCTTTTGCTTTTAACATTTTTGGAAATTTATCAGTAACCTGGCTGTAGCAGTGAAAATGTCTTTTCTAATGCGGTCTTATTAAAACGTAATTTATAATGAAAATTGTATGAAAGATACTAAAAGTTTTTCTTATATTTTATTGAACATAATCACAACAAATATTTTTTGTTGTCTTTACGCGGTAAACTTGGCCTTGTCTTTACTTTACATCAGCACAAATATTATGGTATTATATTACTAATTTTTCACAAAAAGGTAAATGTTATTTGCTTAGATATTAAAAACAATTTCAACCGTTTGTTGTTTACTATGTATTAACCTTGTCGGACATTTGTAACCTTGCACTAAAAAAATATGAATTAGTATCTTTGCTACAATTTTATGGTGTATTTCATTTCACAAAGTGATATCATTATGCTTATTTGCTCACTGAATTTATCGCCGCAAAAATTTTTATACTGCTATCGGGCATGACGCTCCGTAAAGAAATGTTTTATTTTTATTTGTTCTTGTTGAATCAGCAAAACAGTATAACTAAATCTAATGGAGTATCACAAAGAAAAGGAACGTAGTAAAAGTGTTACAACTTATATATTAATTAATGGAATGTTTTTTATAATTAGCATTTGCAGCTAGAATATTTCAGCAGGTG
The DNA here is from genome assembly GCA_902655005.2 of Marronus borbonicus. Classification (NCBI taxonomy): domain Eukaryota; kingdom Metazoa; phylum Arthropoda; class Insecta; order Coleoptera; family Scarabaeidae; genus Marronus; species Marronus borbonicus. The sequence continues at coordinate 20,729,031 of LR737385.1, read as the reverse complement.
CAGGTTGAGCCGGCCTTTCTTAAAATAGGACAGGTTAATTTTGAACATTCTTTTTTGAAATTCAACTTACTTTTAAATTTAAATGTCGGGTCGGGCCGGGCCGGACAAAACACAATAATCTCAAAATGCCCACCTCTAACTCATATGCTTCTATGTTATAACAGGATTAAACGTCGAAATTAACCGTGACAGACTTTAAACTCTGAACATTTTACTTTTTCCTTTTAAGTAAAAAGTCGAAATTAAGACACTAATTGGAGGGTACATTTTACAAGAATATAATACCTATTAAAATTTGTAATTTCCTTGATAATTAAATAAAAAATATCTATCGAATTATTACGATATATTTGTAGATAAATGACAATTATCTATTAAAAAATGAACGTTCCTGATATGAAGATCCACGTGATGTAATGGTTAGCACTCCCGTCCGGCAAGCGGGAGATGTCAAGCTCGATTCCTTATCACGGCGACATTTTTTCAGACATTCAACTACGTCGGAAATACCAAGGAATTTGCGAATTTTCATAACTTACTGACGGAAGCCAAAATACAAAATCAACTATGCTATACCTATACTTTCTTCTTTTTGATTTATTTATTAATTTTAAAAGTACAAATAATGCATTCACATCTAAATGAACATATATTATACAATAAAACTTAATCAAACATATATTTTTTTATTCGTTGAGTCCTTATAATATTTGGTTTATTTATAGATATGAGTTAAAGTCGTTGTTGATTTGATATCGCAATTAAAATGCGTGGTTAGTTTCAGGTACATAGAATAATATTTTGTATTACAGTTCTGAAAAGGAGGTACTCCTTTCCAAAGGTTACCCTGATACTATGTATGAGTGTGTAGTTCTTAACAATTAGTGGCTTATTAATAATATTTATATAAATATACTATACCCTACAGTATATGCACAACCAGTGTAAGGCAAATGGTAAGCTTTATATTGTTACCACATATTAGGACTATAACTCCGTCACAACCGTACATACATTAGTTTCTTATTATTTAGGCACTTATTGCACTACTCGCACAGCCAATCGCAAGGCAATTTTGGCATTTTACTAGCTGGCCAAGGTAGATAACCAGCCGTCTTGAAAACCCAATAGTCGTATGAAACTTTTCCTATTAACAGGAGAAGTAAAAGAATTTCAGCAGTAATTATATAATAGATGTAATCAGTCCAATCTTGTTGCGTCTTGCATAACTTATTAGGATCAAGATCTATGACTCTGCTATCCATGTTATTACAATATATTTCTTCGTAATCCGTTATGTGCTTTTGCTTGTTTATAAGCCATGCCTGAAATATAAATGTAAAAGTTAGAGTAATACGTTACAGAGTGCTGAATTAAATGCAAAATGAAAAATGTTCTTGAATTCATAGGACGACCTCGACATGAATATAAATTGTCAGATACATTAATATATATTTCCGTTGGTGAAATGCGAAAATGGACCAAAACCAAGGAAATGACGGATTTTCACATTTTACCGCTGAAAGCCATTCATATTAATCAATTCGTGTACTTAGCATGCGAGAATATATGTTGAGATATTAGAGATAAATATCACTTTTTAGCATAAACCCTTGGAGATGTCAGGTTCGATTCATCAGCAATGCATACATATTTGAAAAATTTAATTACGTGGGAAAAACCACGGATTTTGCCATACATTATACTCGTGGTCAACTTAATTTTTCAATTACAGTATAAACCTCAATATGGAGGCAATACATACGTCGACCAATTTCTGGATGGTAATAGGCGTTTATTATCCCGGTATAAGATTGAAAGGTAGAAGTGCATGACAAGGAAGTAAATATGATTAAGATCAGAACAACGATAATTAATTTATCGCCTGGGAAATTAGTTTAGAAACGAAACACAACTCATGGTGTTTGTACTAAAAATATCATTTAGCAATTTTACAAGGTTAACCGTTACATAATCCTATTTCAGTCATACCTTCGTGTTTCTTTTGCATTTTTAGCTGTAATAGTTCGCAAAACAGTATTACTCAATGTTTGTACGTATAACCAACTAAAACGCAATTTCAAATATGCTGTATTACATTACAAAACTAAGGTTAATGCAATTTTTTTCATAACGAAACTTATCTGCCAATCAATAATTTTTATTTATTATACGAGTGGAAATAGGTTTGGACATAAAATACTAATTAACTTAATTTGAAGACTATCTTTTGCATTTATTTTTCAATATCATGATAGTAAATTGCAATTTCATGCTGACCATACGATGCTAACGTACAAATTGGGCCGACTTTCGTTTGAAATCGTCAGAATTTAAAGTTTTATGAAAATTATAATATTTGACACAACAATCATTGTTGAAAAAGGATTACATTTATTTATTTATTATTTAGTTGTGTGTAACCACAAAGCATCCATAGAAATGCTGACTTTTTAAATAAAATAATGCGTTATGTTTTTGTATGCTGTGGTTGTAGACAAATATAATTTGCAAATTCTATTTGCTAGTCTTTCGTATGATATATCGCAAATGTAGAAAAAGAATTGAAAATGCCGGTCTATTAACAGGCAAAAGCTATTACAGAAAACTATGTTTGCTAACGTAGTGCAAACTCTTGCTAATTATTGAATAAATATTGTTAGTGTTTGCCAAATATTTAGTAAGTATCTTCATCTTCTAATAATAATGGTTTTGGAAGGAGTAACATCAAGTTTTAAAATATCGGGGGGTTAATTATTTTTTCGTCGAAGCCTTTTGCCTTTTTAAATTTATATTTCAGTACCTAACTGACTTTCTCGTTAACCAAGTGTTTAAAGGGGATAAGTAGTGCAATTAGCTTTAGATATATAATTTTATTTTGTGTACTTTTCGAATGTACATCAAATTTCTAATTGTTTACTTCGTTCTGTTCAAGATTTCAGCTCTTTTTTCCTCGTGAAATGTAACGAAGAATATGGTTTCATATCGAACAGTAAGAATAGAATCTGTGAGTGTAGCAAAGGCGTGTTGATAAGTGATAAGTTGCATTATTAGTAAAACTCTAGAGAATTATATAACATAATATAGTTACACACATATGCATTTATGTATTATATCTAACAACAACCACCAGTGTTAACAGAAATGATAATATCATCCAATTAATATTCTTCCTTAATAACATGTTCAACATATTTTTTCCAATTGGCAACAGTAACATTTTGGACTGCCTGTAACATGGGCTCTCTAACTTCTGCCAGTTTGAACATTGGGAATTAGGTGCTACTGCATTTCTTATTTGTGTCCATATTCTGTGCTTTGTTTTAGTGGTGCAGCTTATTTTTTTCTTTTATACTCTTTTATACTACAAGACTTTGTTGATTCTAATACACATAACCGTAATTTTTCGTTTAACGCCTAACAGTAGCAAACTCTCATTTTCAATATATCAGTTCGCATTTTGAGTATATTCTATCTTCAAGCACAGGCATATCTCCCATACTTAAGAATTTTCGCTATCGTGATGGTGCGTTCTACTTGTACCAGGTAGTGGTACCGTACTAGTTCTGCACTGAAAACATTTGAGTACCATTTGTGTGTCCCATGACGTTGTAAAAATGGCGGAAAATAAACCTGGAAATGATGAAATTGTCTAAACTGCCAAGAACAACCGTTTTTGACAATTGCACTAACAAAATGCGGAATTTTTTTAGTGCGCAGTAGTAGAATAACAGGGACAGTTCTGGCTCAAAATCCCACAGATGTTTAAATTTTCATTTTACGAGCAAGTCCCGCCTCTTAGTGATAAATTTGAAGCGCAGGGTCCTTAGAGATGAAGTGCGGACCGGTAGGTGTGAGGCCGCAGGTGAGGTGTGAGGGGTGTGGATTGGCAGGACTGAAGCCGCAGGTGGCAAAAGGGCTTTATTAGTATAATGTTTGGTGGTTCAGGGAGCTATTTCAGCTATTTCAATTGGGAGGCTTATGAAATCACAGTGGTGGGGATAAAAACTAATTTTAGACCAATATCCTAAATCCTATAGAATTTACGACTGTGTATGGAAAATAGCCAATCATGAGCCAAATTTTCCGCGCCCAATTTAAAAAATGTTCCTTTTAATAAAAAATAAGTATAGTAGCATCTCATCAATTTTGCACCAGATACCTTTTTCTTAATTAAATTAACCCAGAATTAAAAACCCGTATCAACTTGATATTTAATTATCGCACTTGACTGTTAAATATAAAACACTATACAATTTTAATTTACATTGTTAGTGACGAAGAAGTAATTATTTGTAGAATGTATAAATTACACACCTACTTTAAAGCTTAATTCGTCGCGTAAACATGTTTTATGTTATTATAAAGTTGTAGCTGCGTCCTGATAAAAGTAAGGTGCTTGATACTACGTATACAAATACATACGTCGGTTTATGACCTTTGAAATATAAACTACATACGTAGGTACATACACCCATCACGTTCGGGCCACTACCTGCAATAGACTTGAACACGTGCTTACCATTAAAGCCTCCTCATGAACGTTCACGTGAAGCATTGTATCCGATCTCGTGAAAAATTGATAAGTATCAAGCCGCTAATCGCTTGTATCAACACATATCCTTTTCAACCTTTATATCAGCAGACCACGGTTATTGAAATAAACCACTTACAATTAAACATATTTTTCTCTTTGTAATTAATAAAAGATAATATTTATTGAAGGTTGCTGTACAGATATATTGAAAACTAAACAAAAAACTAGGAACATATCAAGTAAGACTACCTCTACACAATATATCTTGAATAAAGGGTTCCCAACCTGTTCGGTAAGGGGTCGATAGAATTTTAAAGGGGTTCAAGAAGTCGATTAAGAGTTGATAGCCGACTAGTAGCCGATCTGACTAAAGCCAATCAGTAAAGTTCGCCACTTTCCGGGTGCTTCATTCATTAGTAAAGACTAGACAGTCCGTGTTTATCTATCTCAAGAGAATGGGCTAAATGAAGTAGACTTCAGTTAAGTTAGTAACTGACCACAAAAAACAAAAATCATTACATGTACATTTTAAAAAATATACTATTACAATCTACGATTTCTGAAAACATGTATTTATACTTAAACTAAAAATGGTAATAATATAAAAACCAAAGCATAAATCTAATAAATCATTTGTATTCTCAGTTTTTGTCCTTGTTCTTATTCTAATTGTAATTTTTACAATAATACAGTTATTCGTATTATGTTGTATGCTAGGGCATACAACATAATTCCCTTACATGTTCTCTCTAATAAATGAAGAAAAAACCCATTTCATTAAAAGGGGTCGATACAACAAAAAGGTCTATAATCCCTGTCCTAGATTGAATTGATTACCACGGGTATCCTTTTTATTATCAATTACAAAGATACAAAGATGTTTAAATTGGAAAAGTTATGCAGTTTTTTAAATTATAAATGTTTCAGAAATCGGAATTTTTTAATGTAAAATTTTGTAATTATAAAAGATATGAAAAAATGTTAAATGTAAAAGTATAGAGTAAGATTGGGCAAGAGTACATGAGGAGCTACCTTCAATAGTACTTGATTGTTGATTTGCTTATATCAATTTATTACATAAAAATGCCTATTTCACCTATTCTTGCTGTAATAATCGTGCAATAAAGTGTTTTAGACACATGAAATTGCGTACTCTTAGACTGTGTGTTGTATAAGAGTATGCACTTGAAGTACTCATATAAACGTACATTTAACTTTGAAGTTATTACTAACTTTTGTTGTTTTTGTTTTGTTGTGTTTCCGTGTTTTGCTTAACAAAATGTAATAACCTCTGAAAGCTACATACGTGTGAAAAGGTCATCTAGGTTTGACTCTAATACTTAAATACATATGGTCTACAGAAGCTGTCATATACTCTTATCTTACCGTTATCGAATTAGAAAATGTTTAATTTCGCATTTCTCTAACTTCGAAACCCGAAAATTCAAAATCGAATTTCAAATTCTTATTATATCCTACTCAATTTAGGACATGCTATATGTGTAGAGGTTATTTACAGCGTTCCTGGGCTGACAGACAGAATGGGGTATCTATTGCACTTCAACAACTTGGTCTCTCGGACAGTATTCACTTTCTTTCATTAGTTTCTATCTATCTGTACTAGCTGCAATAATCAAGTATTATCTGAAGTCAATGTAAGAAAACAAAGTTTCATTCTTTTTAGCTTCTGAAGTAAATACCTTAAGAGATGTGCATGTTGTGTAGGCTTATTGTACACCACCTAAAGATTGACGCAAGGCTATAATTAATATTCGATTCTAAGAACAGTACACGTTCAAAAATTACTATTATAAATTGCAAAGCGATTATCGTTGATAAAGATCCAAAACTCCAAAATTAAAATAAATAAATTAAAATTGAATTAAATTGATATCAATCACAACTTATAAACAGATTAAATCAAAGGCTTGTTGTCGATTATTGGTAACTTAGATCGCATCAAACGATATTTCTAATATTAATACATTGTTCCTCATGGTGCACATGTATACGCTATCAAATAAATACTTGACATAACTTGATAATTTCATTAAATGTAAAAAAAAAAAAAAAGTCTCAATATGACGACTTAGAATATGTAAACAGAAAGATAACCCCGGCAAAAATGAAAAACATACGTCCCAGACAACAGAGTAATGGCGTAAGTACATAAAGCATTTTAGATTGCTAACAATTTTAATTTATCAGAATTAAGTTTTTCATTTCGGATGTTGAATATTTTTTAACTTTAGAAAAATTACGTTGACGTCGGTTACTAATATTAATAAGCATGACATACTATTCTTAACAGGGCAAAATGAGGCCTACCGATGGCTTGCTACAACGGGGATTACAAAATGTCTCATAAACGAAGGAGTCCCAAATACCAAACTAATGCTATGCGGTAAATCATGTTTTTACCTAAAGTAGGCAAGATCTCAGACCGAACACCAAAATTATATAGACATATTACTTTGTCTAAAGACACTGGTAGTAATGTAGCTGGCATGATAATGATACGCTAAACAGCGACAGCCAATATGCCAAGCAGAAAGATTAATCAACTCCATCTTAGATGATGCCTTAAACAACTAATTCTGAAAAAGATAAGTAGTGGTAATAGCTCCCTTTTAACACAGTGAAGGAACATTCAACAATGCTATTACAATTTCTTTTGTAAAGACTATAAAGAAAAATGGAGTCCCAGCGGGACTCTGCCAATAGATAAGGATTGCTTTGGAACAACGTATTCTGGCAAAAATCAGTGGTTAACGATCTCATAGAAATGTCTTCTAGGAAAGCTTCTTGCGATTAGGATGCAGCAGTTTTAGTAATACAGGACAAGTTCCCTGAGATACTCTCGGAAGGAATGCAAAAAACCCAAAGCATAGTAGATAACTAACGGAAAGCATAGTAAATGATTGACAGTCAATTGACACAAGCGCAAATTACCGTTTTTACAAAGAAACGCATTTTGCAAGGCCTTTCTAAGCAATGCTTCATTAACGAACAACTTTCGCTAGATTCGATTCATCTGCGAACACCCAAACAGTTGATCGTTCAATCACAACGAAATTCTGTAAACCGGTTATAAAGAGTCTTTTCTGATGGTGCTTCATGACCAAAAGGTGAACGAAGCGATTCAAGGCATTGTTGTTTTGTTAGGCCTTTACTAAAATCAGAAAATCATCCAACGAAAATCTTCACATGGATTTCATGGCTTTTCTCGTTAATATTACAATATTAGTGACGCGATAAATAAGGCAAATAAATAATAATAATAATCCATGCTGACTGTGTAACGTAATGGAAAAAGCTATGCACAGCTCATCCTTTCTATTCTGGTCTGAGGATGAGCTGCACATAGCTCCAAACTGGCAGTTATTTATTAAAAAGGTCTGCGAAATTTGAACCATCTTCTTTCCATTATCTTAAAATAAGACATTGTTTAAAAGTAATCGTACAATTTTCATCTTTGTTCTTTCAGAGCGATTCTAAAAAAGATAACAGAATTTTCAAATAAAGTAAGAATAATACTATGAGTTTAAATCAAAAGCAATGGAATAGTGGGAGACTAATCACACAAATAGTATATGCAACTATATCTTTGTCGTATGTGTGTACGTAATTTGCGCCGAAATTTTCTCGAATTTGTTATATATCACATTTAGGATTATGAAAATATTAATGATCTTCTTAAGTACCGTCCACCCTTTCAGTTGGGAGGGCAAGTGATTTTATATTTTAACTATACGACACTTTTGCTTGCTAATGTTCTTATAGTTTGCGGAGGAAAAAAATTATCACCTACGCCGCATAGGTTGTAGTGGTACGAAAAATTCCATTGAGTTTGAATAATTCCAGTTCGTTTGAAGAATTTCAAAAAACGCTTACTCGACGGCAACGGTTATGCAAAGCGCTGAGTAGTGTATGCATTTATAATCTATGGACTCTATTAGAAATTATTACCGATCACTTGCACAGTAAAAAACTGACGCAAAATAGGTTAAAGCAAATACGCAGTTTGGATAATTCTTTAAAGGAGCATCTATCAGAGTGAAAGATTTTTGTAACTTTTACTTGCAGTAGTACTGAAGTAATAGTTACAGTGTGCTTATTCCTGGTGGCTTAAAATGTTTTGGCATCAGAAGATGATACACGCTCAAACGCGAGAAGTCATTTTTAATGTACCTATACAATTAAATCAGTTTGTGAAACAACTTGTATGTCGGTGCAAACAATCGAAAGAATTGTTAAAGGATGAAAAAATATTTAAAGTCCTAGTAAAAAGAGATTAGGACGAAATAATGTCTTAGCTTACCGGAATATCAAATAACGATAGTGCAAGACCTCATTTATAATTTTCATAAACGACGCATTACGCTATCGGCTTCTGGTGTAGAGCCGATGCAGCTCTACGCCAGAAGATGTAGGACGAATTAGAAGGGACTGGATCGAGCACATCATTAAGAAGAATTTTAACAAATTTAGGATTTAAGTTCCGATGTACACAGAGTAATAGAAAAGTATTAATAGAACAAATAAGTACACGAGCATTAAGAATTGATTACTTGCAAAAAAAATTACTTGTATACATCGACGAGACTTGCATCCACAGTAGTTTATACATCTTCCATGATGTGGAGTGACGAAAGTACAAAATGAAGAAAAGCTTACGCCAAACCTAGCTACACGGTTCGTTGTCGTGGTTGATAATCCACCCTGTCATAATATACTCCAAGAAGTAATAGTAAAAAGGGACTAGTTAACGCTAAAAATAATTTATTTTGATAGTAAAATGTTAAAGCCACAATTATGTATACCGGCTATAAGGATCAATATAAAACGTATAAATTTAACAAAATTCGACAACGCGAACGGAACATAGAGATTTCTACCGTATCACCCCGATATCAATCCTATCGAGCCAATCAAAAACAATCTCGCAGCAAGAATCCTAAATGTTAAGACGAAGAAGTCTTGTAAATTAGCCGACGAATATTTTTTAAGAACTTCTCAAGAAGGTTGGGATCGGCGTTTTAAACATTTGATTTTCATTGAAATCAGAAATATTTGTTGATGAAACGACAGAAAGTTATTAAACTTTCTGTCGTTTCATTCATATTAATGTAAATAATGACGACGACAACTTCAATTCCAAAGAAATGTATTCCATTATATTGTTAGTAATAAACCAATAATATGAAATAATGTATACATATAATTAAATGAATTCTTGTGATTTGCAATATCCTTAAATAGCTACTTATACATATTATAAATATTAGATGTGTATTAGTCTATGCTACCTATGGTGTCTTGAAACTTAATGTGAAAGCAATTGCAACGCCTTCCACCATTTGTACTACTGCGCGAATTTACCCTTACCCTCGCCATCTTTCGTAGCATTAGTGCAGTAAACAACACGACAAACCAAGCATTCAATCAATCTCAAAATAAGCTTCGTACAAATTTACAATCATTCTTAGTTTCGAAAACCGATTAAACGCTGACACACAGCACAAAGCGCATCAAGTTATTGTTACATGTTCATTAAATTACATTGAATGACAATAACAGCGGTTATTAGTACCCCGCTTTAACTTCAAATCAATTCTAATTAGAGTTAACTCTCGTTCCGCAATACCGATATAATTACGGTTCATACTGTATACTGGCATTAACACTTTCTTTTATACTAATGATTATGTATTTTTTAATGGCGTTATAATTATCGCTGATGGGGACTAACGACTACATACATCTAGATATTAGAGTGATGAAAAAATCAGGCTGTCACATCCAATCTTTATAAATATCGATAAATGAAAATTTGAGTATTTAAATTCTAATTAATTCTAATCTATTAAATTCTATTGTATTCAATTACCGATATAACTGGCGGTACAATACCTAAAGCCTAATTTCCGTTTTTCTCTTTACGACCATAAAATTATCGACACTGTATTGCGTTAGTAGCACATGTAATCAATTCGATATTATACTAAGAATTTGAAGTTAACTACCGCACATCAACATGTAGAATAAAATCATGAATAAACGTGATAACTTCGTGTTGTGTGTAGCGCTTTACATGCAGAGTAAAAAAATTAGCGAATGGTAAAAATAATTTCATGCACATTTTTGCACCGAAATGTATTTAATGCATTTTAACACTTTGGCCACATTGAATCAATAATATTTTACTTTTAACCAATGTTAATTTTGTACTCCTGCAATTTAATTCCGTCTTTTGAAAATAAGAAACAACATTCATTCAATGTGAAAAGGATTGATCGGATCTATCTTAAGTAACGCCTTAATTTTGTAACTGGCTTCACGTGTTATTGGCCATAATCGTTTGGTCTACACTACTACCTATCGCGCGTTTTAAGAAGTGAATTTTATTTAAAATCAAAGATGGGCCGACTAGATATGACAATATGTCAAGACAGACAAGTTTTTTTGGGAGATTTTTAGAGCGGCTTTCGTAAGTTTCAAGTTATTTTCGTGTGTACCAAGTGCATAAAAGTTTTTGGAATTTAATTCAATTGTCTTCTGGTTTCTAATGACTTTGTCGGCAAAGTTCTGTCAAAATCCGACAGAAGCATGGTAACGTGTTCATCCCTTATTTGTCAAAAATTTAGAGCTTTATTTAGCTACAGTGGAACCAACTCCCAGAACTCCTGGAAGCCTAAAGCACATGAACTTCTGTTACATTTATTAGAAGTTAGCTGAATACAAGAGAAGTACTAAGTAGATACTTTCCACGTAATCTATATTTTTGCCTGATGTCTTATTAGGAATTACGAAATATTGTTAGCGATTTGAAATATATGTAAATACAATTTTAATGGTTTTAAAATATGTAATTGATTTGCGATAACAGTGTCCTTTGAAAACACTCCAAGTACCTCATGACTTTATTGTTATGTTAATTCCTGTTTTAACATATCTGGTGCGACAGTTAAAGCACTTCACTTTCTCGTAAGCTGGTGTATTAGCCGAAAATCCTTTGAGAGGCCCTACCCGATATCGGTCGTCATAATCTTTTCCAATGATAAATATTATGAGCGGAGGACTATAATATAACATTAAAATAAAATTTTGGAAAAAAAAACACGCATCTAAAATTAAAAGCACTCTTCTTATCTAGCCAAATAAATTTAAATCAACATTAAAAGTATTGGTCTATTGTTCCAACCAAGTAAATTCGTTTTAATTGGTTTAATGATTTTTGTTTTTTCTTCTTTCGTTTTTAGATTAATTCACATACTGTACTACTTAACGGAGTAAACCTATTCATCTTTGAGCTGTTCTTAAGTGCAACTATCGATGTTAGGAAAAGTTTAAATTCTGAATCTAAAAATTTGGTGAATGTGATAGTACTATTGAATTTAGTGGTTGGGGAAAAAATTGTCGTGTGCAGTTCGGTTTAAAAAATGTCTCTCACAATCGCTTTCAGATTTTAAATATGCTTTTTAAATTTTAGGGCGTCCATAAGATGTTAGGGCAGATTAATCAAAATAATGTGCAAAACCTGTAAAATTCTAATCAGAAGAATAATGTTTTATAAATAGAATTCTTCATGTGTTAACACTGTCCGCAAATCTAAGTCTGAAGGCACTTTATGTATATGTCACTTCTTTCTCCCCTGTGTAATTTTGATAACAGATTTTCAAATAAAATATATTCGGGCACAAGTTGCCACATCATGATATTATATTCAAGTATACAAATGATCAGTTTCTGCAAGGAACAATACCTACTGATTTGGTTTTTTAAGTGGAACACTTGTACATTATTACATTTTTCGGTGCCTCTCGTGATTCATGTTAAACATTATCAGTATTCTCTATTTATAGTTAGAGTTGATGGAAGTAATTTGTGTCACATCAACTTGCGTCTTCAAGATGGTTGCCAAAACCGCTGCCACGTTTGATTAATGGTATTTGATTTTTTAACGGAAAAGATATATTTCTCCGGAATGTAAAAGAGTAGCTGTTCTGGAATTGTTTTATAAACATTTCTCTACACCTAAAATATATCGTTCTTCAATAAATTAAATATGCAACTATGGAGATAAGCTTTTTCGTTATAAAAAAAGTCTAGAACAGTTTCTCTATCAGAGTCTGTAAAAAAAAAGAATTTGCTTGAATTAAACATGACAACGACTTCGATGGCCATCTCGTAACGCTAGTTAAAACAAATTAAATGATATTTTGAAAACCCCGAAACACTCAATCGAATAAATTTTTAATGACTGTTCTAGTAAGGTGCTTAAGGCATTGGCCATTAAAGAAAGAGCGACATTTTGTAATAACTCTAAAATTATGATAGATAAGTATAAGGAATACTGATAAAAGTTGACAGAAATAAAAAAGAGGTATCCAAAAATGTAATAATATGCACGATGTTCCATTTAAAAAATTCAACTTGTATTGTGTAGTTCGGAAAATCACTTTCATACGTTTTTCGGGATCAGTTTACACATACACCTTGCATAAAAATAAAATTGCAATTTTAATACATTGAAACTGATAATGAATATTTCCAAAATCGCATTAAAAATGTGTAGGGAGTTAAAATATGTAAGAAATTAGCACCTTCTTTAACGTTACTTTAAAAATAATTGAGACCAACAAACAACAACTAACACATCGCTTAACAAAAACCAAACGAAAGTATATGAAAAGTGACGTAACATTAAGAAAATCAACCAACGATGTCTATAAGTTTTTACTAGCATAATTCCTTTTGTGTCTACATAAATATAAATAGAGAACATAAGTACATTTACACATACTCCGTGCTCTAGACCTTTGTGTCTGTTAGACATCGCAAAGGACCTCGTCCTGCAAGAGCAAAGAAAAATAAAAGTAAAGAAAACGACCCAAATATAGTGACGAAGAAGAAGTAACAAACATTGAAATATACAAAACCTTGAAAGAAATGAAGAAATCTATAGATTATATCTGGGAAAATTTTGACGAAATGTATAAAGAAAAATAATTAAAAAGAAGTTAAAGGTGATCGAAAACAAATAAAAACTTAAAGGAATATATACAAAATAAGGAACCGCAGTTCATACACCGATTGTTTTAGCAATACAATCGCCCCCTCTCCCTATCTGTTTCATACCCACAATTGCCTTAGTTTTGTTGTTAAGCGAATAGCGTGCTAGTTGGATATGATGGAACCAACAGAGAAGTGCCATACACGTTCCGCACTCTTCTCACACTTAAGGATATCTATTTCGACGACTGTAACAGGATAAATGTTAAAGTAATAGCGCAAGCAATCTGTCACTCAATGGTTACATATATGTTGCTAATTAGCAGGAGTAAGTATATTCTTATTATGGACACCATTGAGATACCTTTCCAAATCAAACCTAGGTATCTCAATGCTACCTTACATCATCGCCCGGCACAAAAGATCTCAGTTATTAACTCCTTGGTTCACCGGACGGGACAGTCTCTGAACTCAACAATCATCCCACCTAGCTTTCATAACAAAGATATCAAGATATCAGAGTCATCAACAAACATCTTCTTCCAATCAGTAAAGTAACGAACGACAACACTACCACCAATCTAGCAACTGCCTTTCTCCCCTGTATCCACAAGGTAACGGATAGAATTGATAAAATTTTTCAGAAATTCTTCCGTCTCCCAAAGACCAATTTCAAGAACCAAGAACCCCTTGTGCGTGTGGTTTAATGTATATCGGCGAAATAGGATGCTTTATCAAATCTCGTCTGACAGAACACGAACGTTGCGTTAGAACACGCCTCACCTGAAATTCAACTACTGCCGAACATCATCTACATACTGGCCACCAAATATTATTCAGTGCAACTTTGTATTACTTTGTAATTCTTCCCATTACTAGAATTGAAAAATTAGAGAGTCCATAGGGATTCTTAAACATCCTAAGAATGTCAATAAGGACACAGGTAACCCTCTCGCAGACATATGGAAACCCGTCATTTGTAATGACCATTCCTCGACTAACAGTGACCGCGACACCCAACCAATCAACAATTGGCCTCGCTCTTCGCCAGCATAAGAGCGTACTGCTTCTCAGTTGATTTTCGCCTCTGGCATGTTTCACATGTTGAGTTACCGTGATCAACTGCTTCCCGCTCTGTTAGTATCGCCTCTGGCGTGGTTTACATGTTGAGTTACCGTGCTAACTGTTGATTACCACCTTTCTTTCCCCTGAAGAAACTCCATATGATTACGGGCGAAACATCGAGTTTATGTTTAACCACGACACGGTCCGAACTCGGAACATGTTTAGTTTAAGCTTACAGGATTATTATCATAACTAACGTTTGCAACAGCTGTGTCCATCCAAGAAGTCGACGAGTTATTCGACAGTTTTAATAGAAGCGAATCATTGCCTCTGTGTGAATCCAAATTGAAGTGCGAAAACATTCGAACTAATTTCCAAACTTGGAAGACAGAGGTACGTACAAGGCGAAAGTCAGATGAAGTAGAAACCATAAACTTGGGTTCACTTTATCAGGGCAATGCTGCTCAACAAAACACATCACGCATTTTCTTCTGATAATATTGTTGCAAATATTAACTATTCTATTGCTAAATTATGTCTTTATAATAATTGTGATACATACTTTCCAGCTTTAACCATTATTCATTATTACGCAATCAGCTTATTTCTTTCTGAAACAACGTATCCTTTAGAGATATTAGACATGGGTGTTGATTATGAAGTTACGCTGTTAGAACAGAAATTATAAAGTATGCAACATTCAAAAAGATGCTTTAATTTTGCCTGGAAGAAAATTGATTGCTCTTGCTCAGCTCATTTTAGTTTTGGTAAAGATAGTGTTGTAAGAATTTGTCATGTTGACATAGCTTGGTACTTTATCACATTCAATTAACACAATAGGCATAAAGTAAATTCTTGGAGCATGATGAGAAAATTAAATATAGCACAACTTGCCTCCTTCTGTCCAATTTTCTTAACATTGTCAGTTCGTTTATTTTTAACATATGTCTGTATTTAAGTACTCTAATTTATCATCCAGTTTTCTTAACCAGTATCTGTATTTAATTTCTTGCAGCTTGTCCCTTTTATTTTAATTTGTCCCTACAATTAATTACTTTACTTTGCAGTCTGCTTTTCTTTAATATTTATCCACATTGATACACCTTATCGGTTATACTGTTTTAACTTATATTTGATTCATTTGGTGGTTTGCACTGTAACCTACACCTGTATTTAATTACATAAATTTGGTACCATTTTCTTTAACCGGCACGTATTTTTAATTTCATATATTTTGTCAATTTTACTTTAACCTATTTTTATTTAAATACTTTAATTGCACAACTTGGTTTTTAATGTATGTATTTAATTTAATTCTTTCATCAATTTTTAGTGAATAAAATTAGGATTTTTTATTTAGTCAGGTTTCAAATTATAAAATCGACAGCCAGAAAACTGGCCTTCGTAAATCAGAAACTGTATTTTAGAGGAATAAGTTTCCTGTAAAATGTAGTTTTTATTCGCGAAGTGCCAAATTTCAGGCTCTCTGCGTTCAAATGTACTGTTTAACAATTTAAATTTCCCACCAATAAATTCAAACTAATAATTTAAATTTCCTGCCAGTCTCCATCACTCAGTTAACAGCACCGCCGAACACCGTGCTGTGTGAAAGAGGTATAAAACATATAAGTATCTCATGGAAAACTTTTTATATTGAGTCGGTCATCTGTAGAGTCCAACATTCTCGCTTGCCTTTCAGTGGTGATTAACCGTGAGAGGTTGGAGGGATTCAGAGCTGCTTCGTTACATGTCGGCACTTCCCGGCCTTCTATTCTGTGTGCTATATCGCAGTGAGAAATTGATAAGTATAGGAATTGAACGAAAAGATTAAAAATGTTGAATAGAGTAAACATGTATTTATGGCAATTTCCAGACTTAATATACAATGGTAAAAAAAATCAGATGTTTAATTTGCGATAAAAGTTTATTATGTTGGCAACCATAAATTTGTAGGAACCATGTAAATAGCGCAACACATGGATTTAAAAAAACCGGAAGGAGACCGTATAAAGAATTTCTATGTGATTTAACGATGATGTTAAGTGAGTGCAATATACCGTTTGCAAAAATCGGCCAAACAATGTTTCGTCAGTTTTGGAAGAAATACAATCTAACGTGGGAACCATCAAGTCCGCAGACGCTACGTAGGTATTTGCCATCAGTTCGTGAGAAGATTGAGAATTATGTGAAAACCACAGTAAAAAAATGAACGGTTATGGTTAACTATAGATGAAACTACAGACATTAAAAAAAATCCGTAGTATCGATTATAGCACGGGCATTGACCTCGAAAGGACCGTCACACTCTTATTTGCTAGCTTGTAAAAGACAATAAAGATGTACTGCCGAAGCTGTTCATAATGTATTAGTTAGAACACTAGACAACTTTGAAATTTTACCAAAGCAAGTGTTAATGATGGTTACCGATGCTGCCGCGATTACGCTTCGCACGGGTCAATTATTTAAAGCAGTTCAACCGAATTTGTTGCACATAACATGCCTGCTCCATGCTTTACACCTTGTAGCAGACACTATACGAAAATGTTATCGCGATGTGGATCAACTAATAGCACAGACAAAACCGGTTTTTCTGAAATCACCGAAACGTATTCGGCTATTTCGTTCACATTGTCCTGATATACCGAAACCGCCGCAGCCAATTCTTACACGGTTAGAAGCAGCATTCATTATTTTAAACATTTTGAAAAGATCAAATTATTGATTTTACAACTGAACGCTAAAGAAGCAGCTGTAATAAAGTTAAGTCAAATGCAATTGATAGAATGATCTTTTTCTGCGTGTAAGCGGATATATACGCCGCAACGGACAGGTCTCAAAGAGACCAGTGTAGAAACGTACGCCATGATGCAGGTGTTGAAGGCCTGACTTCCGGATTTCTTTTCAGCCATCTAAGCTTATTCGGTAAGTTGTTTACTATATTATGTTTGCGTTTTCATAAATTCTCTTATTGTTTTTTGTTCTAAATAACGCCCACGTTTATTTCGGTTAATCCAGCGCAGTGACGCTACTGCTAGGCAATCGACTTGTTGCACTCTACTGATTATATTTGTTTTTCTCTCCAAATAACCGTCTTAGATTACCAGCTGAACACTCGCGTTATTTAAGTTGCATATGCAGGAATAATGTTGGAAATTATTTTTTGAATTGATTTATTTTATTGTGTTGACTTAATTTTATGAAACTAGTATCTTTTTATATGAGCAGACAATTACAAGTTAAAGTTTAATAATTTATATGTATTTACTTACCTTTAGAACTTTGGCCGTGTTGCAATCACATTCTAATTTGTTTTGACCTAAATTCAAAAACCTGAAATTATCATTTCTATCGAATATATTGGACAGAAAATGTGTTGGAACCTGCAACAGTGAAAGAGCATTAAAATCAATGAGTTTTAACCACCGAGAAGATTATTTAAATAGATGAAGTTGATAAAACTTAATATAATACAGAGATTCTTACCATCTTTAATTTATTATATCTAAGACTTAACGCCGAAAAACTACTAATGAATTTGGTGCTCTCCAAAATCGGTAAAATAACTTCAATTTGGTTATGATCTGCGTACAATTCTCTTAAATTTCCGTACGTTGGATCATCACGAATAGCGTCTAAGGAGGTAATCTGCAATATAAAAATTACACGCTTAATATTTAGGGTAAAACAAACAATATACAGAGTGATCCAAATTACTCGCATACCATTTCCATCTTCATTATTATTTACACCACCGTATTAGTTATATTAATAAAGTAATAAAGTAGTGTTTTCGATGCTAATTAAGTGGGTATCGCATTATAAATAAAATTATAATTACACTGTTTTTTTAAGGGAACGCTGTATAAATTAAAAAATATTGACCTGTTAGTATTCGTTGATAGAAGCGAATATATATAAATTGATCAGCGTAATTCAGCACATAGGCAGAAAGTGGCACAATACATCCGCACGCAAGGAACATCTAGTTATGCAAAAGGTTTCCTTCCTGCAAAGACTTTGTGTTATAATGGTTCCCCTTGCGGGAGTCGTTAATTTTAATTTAACTTAAAATCAAGGAAATATCGACTTTTCAGTTTTAGCTATTGGTAGCCAATATGTTCACTGCATATATTGTTCAGATTTCAAAACAAGTTTAATATATGATACAAAAATTATAATAAATTACGGCCTTGAAGCGAATAATCTATTGGTTTACGTGCAAATATGTTTGCATTGCTATTAAAAAAAATATATATATTTTTTTTAGTTGAGCGTGTCCGTGTTTAGAGTCTAAACGTTAAACCAGACTCAAACATCCTGTATCAGATTCTTGAAATTATTTAAAAACTATAAAGAACTATCTGTACTATTTACCAGAATTTAATACCTGATTTACGTTCCTTATATCGAATAAAACACTTTTTTTGTATGGAATCTAACATCAGTAAAATTTTCCAGAGATCAAATTTCTTAACTTGTTTGTTTAGCAAAGACTAGACAGACTTGCGTTTTGTCGACTCTCGGAGAAACCAGTAGGCAACACGAACCCATTCTCATGAGACAAATAAACACATCTGTCTAGTCTCTGCTAATTTCGTGAATTGCACGAAAAGTGGCGAACTTTAATTATGAGTTATTTGCAGCGCTGCAATAGGGCTATTTTGCAACGCTCTAAGCTCAATGTGACCATTATTTACAATATAGAGTGTAGTCTCCAATAATCGAAAAAGATAAATATGAATGAAATGAACAAAAAAAAATGAAGAAAATAGTAAATCAATTTTTAATTTTTATTTCTGTGAAATACAACATAAAATAAAACAGAACGATTAATTGAAACAAATAGGCAAGAATAGGCAAAATTATATTAGTTTGTTTTCTTCTTTTTTGTAACGGTAAAATAGCAGAAGCAGTAATTTATTTTATATTATGGAACGCCATCGATGGTGATGGGCGAATAAGATGAAAACATTATTCAAAACAACAAATTCAGTAGTTTAACGTTACTAAATAAAATATATTAATTCATAGATAAAATGGTATCATTATTTAATCGTAAGACATTAAGTAAGTTTTACATTTATCAAACAAACATTTTAAATAAAGCGGCAAATCGTACATTTCTAAATTTAGCAATATTTGATAAAAAAATTTATACTGCTGGTAAGTGTCTGCGTTACATTGTATTACAAAATTTATTTCTTCTTTCAACATAGTTTCAATAATTATTCCAAAACTTGCTAAACGTTCGATAGTTCTCTCATCAAATATCTTGCTTCCTAGATATCCAACGCATGTACTTATGGAATTAAATCTTTGGAATATTTCAACAAGCGCTACCTTTCGAAAAGCCACATTATCTTTAAAAAGACATATAATCGATCGTATGAATTGAATGTGATTATACTAAAAATAAAATTATATAAAATATTCTGACATTATTAGATCAATAAAAAAAACCTGATATTGAAGGCTATGCAAATTAATATCGGTGATGTAATCTATTAACTGTTTTATAAAAGCAATTATATCCTCCTGTATGGTGGTACAATCAAACAACTGGTAACAAGATATTACTGTGTAAGAGTCTAACATATTCTTTATTTTTGTAGCTAATTCCCGATTATCATAACTTTCGTTATCCATGTCATGTTCTTGCACCTTGATCAGTAGGACACGAATGCATAGTTTAACACAGGATGTGATGTTCGAATATTTCACAGTTGACAAAATTTCAAAGTTATTAGTTTTATTAATTTGTCTTTTCACGAGACTCCTCCTTTTAGAACAATGACTTACTGCGTCTCTTAAAGCATTTAGGTCGAGAACTTTATTCAACAAAATAGTTTTTATTAACCATTTTGAGAAGTTTAAAAAGTCTTCAGCTAGAGTAATTAGTTCGGTTTCATTATCCAATAATGATAAATTAGCAAATAAATCTTCCATTTTTGTATCTCTAGGATTTGCAATAAAAGCTAAATGCCAACAGCAACAAAACAGCAAAACTAACGGAATTTGTCAAATTAGATGATCATTGGACGGAAATACGTCATACTCGGTTAGCCAACAATTTGAAATCGGGTGTTTTTTTAATTGCTTCAACCTTCATTCGGCGAATTTCAATACAACGGCTCCATTTCACTCCACTTCCTTATAAAAGCGGCATTTGTGTTGCTCGAGCTGTTTTATCAGAGATTCGAGTTTGAGCACTTAAGAACGTACCCAATGTTCAATTATGTTGAATTATAGCCTTTTTGCTTGTAAATAATCTAGTCCATCATTAACACATGTTTATTTAATATTTTTAATGTTTTATAACTGTAAAACGCTTAATTTAAATAATTTTTGTAATAATGTTGAACGTTTTTTAATATTTGCACAGTTGGCTAAATGTAACAATTAAATTCTTGGAGGCAGTGGTTTGAGTTATTTGTACATCCTGTCAATGTTTGAGGGAATATTTTTTTGTATAGGTATGATTTTAATTCATAATTAATAACAATCTTGCCATTCTTTGCAAAGTAAACAAATATAAATTAGCATGTGTTTTTAATTAAAATATTCATTGAAGTAGTGACGGTTATATTCTAACCTACCAGCATTTCCATACACACAAGTTTGGCTAAAAATTTTGATTAAATTCAAAATTATGCGGTATTTTTACAAAAAATCAGAGTCACATGTATTTTCATGTACAAAGTTTAAAGTATATACTTTAAATAAAATAATTATGTCTACATTCTTTATTTAATTAATTGAAACATTACTTACGTTGTTGTTCGATATATTTAAAGCAATTGTATTTGCAGGTAGAGGAGATGGAAGTGATGTCAGTTGTCTACCTGCACAATCGACCATCATCACCAACGTAACCTCTTGTCCAACAGAGAAATCCCATCTAGGTGCTTCACAAGAACAATTTTCAAGTGTACAATTTTTTTTTACCTAGAAAATGTGCTTTAGTATTCCACGGTAATATACTTCAAAAATTTACCTCATAAAATTGCTCAACTTTTGTTAAGGAAACATACTCTGTTGTATTAAACCAAGAAAAAGTGTTTGATGACAAACATGTGGTCTTATTAGCATTAACAAAAGTTATTTGATATTGTTTCATAGTTTTAATTAGATTTGTACACTGTAACGCTTTGTTATCTAAAACCACGAATGTTTAAATTGGTATTTAATAACAGTTTTAATATTTTTTTATATACTTACTTGAAATGTCTAATGTTATATTTATTGAAGACTTCATATAAGGTATATCGGATAGATTGTTGTGAGACAAATCCAATCTTTCTAGACGTATTGAATATTTTAAAGTCTTATCGAAGTGTAAAATGCTGTTTGATGAGAAATTTAAACATGATAATTTAGTTCCTCTGGGAAAGATTCCTGTCACATTCTCAATGTACCCATCTGTGATAGCCAAAGAACACGGTCTCCATGTATTAAGTGATTTTATATAAAATTCCTTCGCTGTTACATTTCTAAAGTGTAGTTTCTGAATTGAACTCTTATTAAATGGAAGGTTTTCTGAAATTTATTTTAAATAGAAACATGGCTCAACAAGGCTACTAAAACTATAAATATATAGACTCGTATACCTACGTAGTAAGGTACTATTTACTCCTACATCATCTGATGTTAAATGACAACATAGCACAGCATTCTTGGTAGTTTGAGATGATTTACATTTTTCTCTCTCATTAAATTTTGGACATTCTTCTTCTGCTTCGTGGTAACATGTATTTGAACAAGGTGTTTCGTAGGCATAAGTACTTAAAATCAATACCAGCAAAAATAGCAGCAACATCTGTAAAGAATTCCTATGCTTTTAATATCAAACAATACAGTATTAAAAATTCAAATCGTTAACTAGTACCTGGCGAGCATTTTATTATCTCAAAATAAACACTTTGTTTATATTAATCGCTCTTTACATAAAAGCTGATAAAGAAAATCAAATACTAATAGTAGTTATAAAAATAAATAAAAAAAACATAACCTACAGTTGATGAACAGGTTTTAAGAAGCAAAGTGTTTGTTGTATATATTTCATCTTTAAAATGCGACTAAAAGCAAGAAATGTGAACGCCAAGTTTTTATAAATCTGGAATAGGTAGTATATTTAATTATTTAATTACATAATTGGCTTAATGCAGTTAAGTTCTCTTAAGTTACTATATAAGACCACACATGTGCATTAAATGACCTACACACTGGCAGACGCACAACAATTTATAAATAACGGATTGTCTGAGAAGCAGATGTGTATCTTTGGTAGTCTGCTTGTACAGCATTGAAATTACAACTTATATCTTATCAGGCTTTCCTAAATCCGTAGGAGTTCTGTGGCCTTTCAAAAGTCCAGAATTTTCTTCAGCTCTATGCTTAAAGGCTTTCCTGGGTCTATCTTTCATGCCCCTAAACCTTTGTGTCTTATGTGTGCTTTATATGGACATACTTCAAATTTTTTCTTTTATTTACTTGGGTTTGCTAGATTACCTTCCCAAACTAAGCGTCTGGATATTAAAAAAAAGTAAACTATTCGCATTACTTATTATTATTATAGCTTCCATATTTTCGTTTTTCGTTATCGTTATTTTCTTTTATTTTCACATGTTTTTTTGCTATTTCTTTACATTATAAAACTTTATTCCAGTATTATCAATGGTTGGTTTGTTTAACCCTCAAGTGCTATCGTGGGGTGTTTCGGAACCCCAGAGGTCATTTTTTTTAAATTTTTTCTAAAACTATTTTTGTCACATTTCTAAGGTTCCAGGTATTCGCCTATGCAAATGAGATATGTAATATAGTGTAATTTATTATTTACCATATTCTACAGTTTTAGCAAAAAATAGCTTTTGGGGTGTCTCAACACCCCACGATAGCAATTACGTTTGTTTTTTTCAAAAATAGCGTAGTGTATTCTAACCAATGATTTAGAATTTTATAGTGATAATAGCCCTCGTCCTCTTTTGGGGAAATCACAGATGTTGTTGTGCATGTAAGTATAGGGGATTCACTTATATACGTTCCAATTCGGCGATTTGTCAAAAGGTGTCACATCTGCGGGCGAAATAGAGACAAGAAAATAAAAACCACGTGTCATAGATGTCATCAGCATGTCTGCAAGGAACATTCTGAGCAACTTGTAAAATGCGCAGAATGCTTACAAAGGTAAATTGTAAGAAATTTATAAAAATCTGATTACATGAAATAACACATTACATGTTTTTTGTCAAATAAAATGTACGCCTCACAACGTCATTGTCAGAATTTTTATGTGAAATGCTAATGGCATTTTCTTTTACAGGGAGTAAGACCATAGTTTCCAGTAACAGAAAAAACCAAGACATCTTAACAATACAGAACACAATTTTGTAAAAAGAAAAAATTGTACGAAGAAATACTTTTTACATAATTTTTATGAATGTAACATTTCCTCCTAATTTTCTGTTTTGCTTTAAATAAAGTTTTGTTTTTCCTTACAACAATCGCAAGATAAAGGTCTAGTTATTACACTGTGGGTTTAAAAGTGAAAAAAAAAAGATAACTAACAAAAAAAAGCTAAATTTAAAGAGTGGGGTGTAAAAACACCCCACGATAGCAGTTGTGTTACCTGAAAACACGATAGTACTTGAGGGTTAAATGATGACGCCTTGGTTTAAAGTTGTCACTGAAGTAGCTTCATATTCGTGCGACATTTGCCGCTCAACTTTGAAAGCGGGCCTATTTAAAACAATACTGCAAAATACTGTCGTATGTCTCTGCGACTAGTGCAATTGTCGCCAGCCACTGTTGTCTATATCAGAAGTCGACCTTAACCTGTCGCATGGTCGTCGTCGCTCAATCTTGCAAAGTGCATTACTATAAAATAAAGGCAGGCAAAAGATAACAGTGGTTGACTTTAAGCCACACATACCATGCTTTTGCATTCTTTATTTTTTTCGCACCTATCTTTGCTTGCATTTCCTTAACGGTAAGAGTAGTACGGCAAGTGTTACTAGAAGAGAAAATGACGCAGATCTTTTAACATCTAGCAGCGACAGGTTCACCGTATTTATTGACCGTCGTTCTGGTGATGAAGTTACAGTACGGGCCGCATTGTTAGCAGAAAAAGAATAAAATAAGAAAAAAAAGGGAGGAGGAATATGTATGCCAAAAGAGGAGATTCATCATTTATTTAATAATCTGAAATATGAGAACTCTTCCAGTATTTTGAAATGTCACTCTTGTAATTCTAGCAACAAGTGCCGAAATACTGCAATCAAATATTAGAGGATGCTTAGATACCAAATTCATTTATTTGTCATTTCCTTTATCCGTCAATACGTTCATAACATAATATTGGACGTGCACCCATACAAAATACTGGTATACTGCCGTAGGCAGTGCAGTCCGCCGCATACATTGAACGTCTGCAAAATACCGTCGTGAGCCGCCTCGGTTAATGCAGTTGCTGTCTATCGTCTGCCACGTAACTCGAAAGTCTACCTTACTTTTACCGGCGATGGGAAGCGAACAAATCAATAGCTAGTTGCAAATTTCCGTATACTAAGAAGAAACGGTGCAAAGAGTTTTTATTTATTTTTAATTTACTCGGTATAGATAAATCCTTTCCTATAGATCTGAATTGAGTTTTTCCTAAATAATTACTAAAATACTCAGTAAATTGGTATTTTTGTTTTCAAACAACAAGTCGTAATCTGGTTTTTGAGTATTATAATGAAATTGAAAACGTAAATGTACTGTAAGTAACTTTTTGTTGAGGTTCTCTTCATTCTATTGGCTTCAGTGGAGTATTTAGATGGTGATGCATATAATTAAGTTTCAAAGAATCAAAAAATGATTTTTAAAAACTATTTTATTTTCCTTAGCACACTTTACAAGTAAATGTTAGCGATTACAAAAAGTTTACACAAGCGTTCGGCTTAAAGATAACTTTTCGAATGACGATCTGCCGATCTCTAGTTCTCTAGTTCCCTTGAAGACTATCTTCGAGGTGGTCCTAGATGTTTATCTCCTAAAAGGGCTTTCATTTTACACGTTCGGTTTGAAATATAGTTGCAATAACTCTTGCTTAAATCTACGCATCTTTTGTTTATGTGGACATAACTACATGTTTTTGTAAAAAAATGTACGTAGAAATTAGAAAAAATAAAGAAATCCCTGTTGAATCAATGATGTCTAGAAGTATTGCTTTTCAATTACACAAGTTGTGACCAATCAGCAGAAGGTCATGATTTGCCGTAGCGAAAGTTTTTGAGTAATCTTTACATATCTCGTCGTCTCAGATCTTGCATGCGTGTTGTTTCCCTAACTCATAATTAGTACGACTGTGCTAGTTTTCTTGCATTTATACTGACGACATCAAGCATAAGCAATCAAGTAATTATTTATATTTACGCGCTGTTTCGATTTTCTCCATAGCATTGGCAATAAAAATAAAAAGTATACACATTCTCATCAAGTGATCACTTATACAGTTTTGCTCTGCACGCGTTACAAACCACTTTTGGCCCCCACGACTTATAAGTATTTGTTATGGAGAAACCAAAGTAATGCAAACATGCATTTTTGAGCGCATTTATCATTATTTTGCCACCTTTTCGGAACATATAACATCCGCAAACTTAACAAAAACATATGCAACGCTGTCTGGGTATTTTTACACGTTCCTAAACAAAATCAAAACGTTTAGTCGTTTGTCTTAATAGGGTTCGTTATTAAAAATGTACAGCCGAGAACTCTAACTGTTTATTTATAATTTATATATCCAAACCCAGCGGGTATATAACAACAAGGCTGGGCTGTGTCTGTCACCCTTTTCTGGTCTGAAGTTAGCCCGTGTTGTTGTATACTCTTACAAGTTATATATGTATTTATACAACAGAATACAATTGTAACGACTTTTCTAGCGTCGCCGCCGCGTTTTGATTCGAATTCAGCGCATCAAATTGCGTTTGGAATATTTCTCATCTGCTCGGGACCAGAAGTTGATCAGAATTTGTGAACTTGTGTTATTTTCTTTCGAATTTTTATATTTAACAATGAAGACAACCCATATAGCAGACGCTTGTCTATGTGACAGCCGCTATATATTCAGACAAGGTAATTCAATGTCCACATCTTTTCATAGCGGAAATCAAACAGAGGACAACCAGTTAGTCATCGAATGAGGCAGAACTTTGGATCCAGTCTGTTTCTGACCAATACTTTCAGCAGAAATCAATGTGGCTAGAGAATAGCGTGCTAATATACAGGATACGTCACGATGAGCTTCGATTAAAAGTATGTGGGAAAGAGAGTAAAATATAAATTAGAAAATTTACATTCACAAGTTATCCTTTAAAGCTAGCTCAATCAGAATATTTTCAACCTCTGACATCTCGCCCTTATAGCGAAAGTGGCCAGCAACTTCCCTATTTTGTCTACAACGGTATCAGTTTTATAACAGATTTGGACTTTATGTTAAATTCTAAAACTTCAGTTGTAATACACTAAAAAGGTTATTCTGCTTGCAGGTAATGTTCATGAGAGACTGTGATTATAGTACAAAATTAATATATATACATAATGAACTCCATAAAAACATGTTTCTGGTGAGAAATATTTTGTTGTACATGATATTACTTCGGGTTTCTACTGAAGCCTTCAAATAAATACTTTTAACAACTAATTGTTTACAGTGATATATTTATGTGATTATTATAGTAGGTACAAGCTAGCAAATAAAATGAAGAAGTAAGCATTGCCGTCAATATTTTTAAAGCCTAAAGTTTGCTATTTTAGACTGTGGAGCGTGTGCATCTCCAGCAGTCTGCGACTTTTTACCGAAACAACTCCGAAATTGCTTTCAAATTTTGTCAACTGAACTTTTAAACAACAAACGTAATTTTTATACCAAAACAGTTTGTATTATGCAGGCGCCACATATATGGTACTTGCCATGCGGCGAATATTTGACAATTACTTGTCTACAGGCTTACGTCATTTGGCAAATAGCAAAGTAAACTTTTCAACTACACCAACGGAACACTCGATTGTTCGTGTGAAACTTTATTAAATTATTAAACTAATAATACTTCTTTACAATGAACAAACTTAGTGGAACTTGACGAGCATTTACTTCCTTTGATGCGTGTTATATTACCGACTACGAAAGGAAAAGAATTCTAAGAGGGGAATACCGAATCCACAGAAATTGCTCAGTCCACACTACTCGGTTTTTGCTTAATAAAAAACATGCGCCATTTGGAATGTGGCAAATGCCGCATGTGTGGTGCCGCCTTTAGATTACATAAACCATTTTAATGCAACAATAAATAAATAAAAACAAGTTAAGCTGCCTTTTTCTTCACTACCCATTTCTTTTTCCATACTTATGTAAATTTTCTTGTGATGTTTAAATATTTTTTCACAAAACAGTCTTTCACCATAAACATTTTAAAATGTTCAATTTTGGTAAATGATACCGAGGGAAAATCAATAGAGATAGTATTTCGGTTTATTTTGTGACCTTTATAATTGATTACCGGATAACTTAGGAATTCGGAACTAAGGATGTTTATCAAATGCATACAAACAATGTATGATCATGGTCGTTATAAATGATTTATGTGTTTATCTTTCGATCGTGGTAAATAATTGAATAATAAATGTACTTGTCACGTCAAAATACATTTTATTAAAAATTAAATCAATTGAAAAAATATTTAAAGTATAATTTTCACCTTGCAAGTACGATAATTTGTGCCAATTATGCTAATAACTTGTTATTTGTTATATTCATAAATATGTTACTGTGTACAATGTTGCCGAATGAAATTCGGTAATATAATAAAGGTTTATTTCAACTTTTACTTATAATACATTATTTGTATATTTGCACCGTAGCTAGAGGTCGAATATTTCTAGCCTAAATAAATGCTGGTATTTTCCCCTTGCGATACAAGACATGCAAGATATATTGTTGATAACATTAGATTAGATATATCAAAAATATTCGGAAATGTGAGTAGTTGCTAAACGAAATATATCGGAGTTAGGAATTTATGGACGGGAAATTATGCTCTGAAAACCGCGCAAAAAACAATAGTATTGTAGAACATTAATTGCAATGTATGAGAAGTGATTGTACGATTACAATATTTCTATGTTGTACTTTTGTTGTTAATGTTAAGTTCGAGGTGCGACGATACATTGAGAGTGCACAATCTCTGTTGTTAAAAATATGATAGAAACAATTGTATAGAAGTAGGAAGCAAATTAATTAAATTCTGCATGTAACAATGTGAATAAAGTGATACATTGCGATTAATATAGATAGGAATGATATTCAATACTTAGTAGTTGGTTTCACAACTAATTACAGTAACGTTCTATTAGGACGCATGCTGTGTACTACAATAAACCACAAATACATGAAAAGAAGTTAATTTTTTCGCCATTTTGTTTTTGTTGGGTGTAGTTTTGAGACAAAAAGTTGAGGATGCAGTTGTACTTTTAATGACAACAGAAAATTGTACGTACATTACGGGCCCACCGGATAAACGAGAAGTCGAGTGTATTAATGTAGTGTATTATTATATATAGGCAAACTATGACCTTCACTGTTTCGCACTGGTGTGTTTTTTTCGGCTGCAATATTTCTTCAACGTTTTAAAAATAACACGTTTACTATGTGCTGTGGCTTCTGTTCAATACCTAAAAGTGTCTTTTCTAAGTCTGTAAAACCCTGCTAATGTGTAATATATCCTCAGCCACAGTCATTTCAGAGAATATCGCAGAAGATGATATTAGACATTGGGTTGCGTTAGATCAGAGGTCTCACTAGTTTGGCACGTATTTTTCCCAGAGGTACACGTACTTTTTATCATAATCACTATCATGATCAACACTCAAAATTCTACATCAAGATTTTTGTATTGTGCTGTTCCGCACATTATACCAAACCTGGTTAATCCAATACAGGGGATTTCGCCACTTCTGGGCATTAATTACTACAATCATTAGCCAACCCTACCGGAACTTTGCCGAACGCAATCTCCGGTGGGGATTTTTAACGTGACAAACGTCCAAGAAGAGCGAATACTTTGATCGTTATCCATAATTAAAAACCAAGCATCCTGGTCGGATTTGAACCCGCGTTATTCAGATCGAAAGGTAAGTATCCTGCCGTTCGACCACCTAGGCGGTAATTTTTCTGTGTATTTTTTCGCGAACAGCACACGGGATCTTCATTTTCTGTGGGTTCCAAATGACTTTCGAGAATACCCTAGTCTGGAGGCTGTAACACACTGGTTACGTTGAGAGGCAAAATTATTACAAAAATGCCATCTTTTCGTAAACTTTCTCTAAGTGTGACGGAACATTGTCTGCCAGCAAAACTGGCTCAACGGAAAGACCGGAATGGAATAAACTCTGTTTAATAGAAAAAATAGCCGCTCGTGGCAACCAAAAAATAGTAGAAAGAAAAAAGTAATGTAATAAGTCTGGAAGGAAGTCAATATGCGTATATGGGGTGGAATTCTTCATAATATAGTAGTTGGACCAATTTTTTATAATCTCAAAATAATAGCGAAAACATATTTCGAAACAATTGTTCCACAAGTAAAAGATTTACTGCAAAACTTAACTTAACTAAGAAATTATGTTTCCGTTGCCACTGGCGGCTATTTTTTCTCCATATAATTTCATTAAAGAAATCCACGTCGCTGTTTAAGTAATTTGTTGTCAATACTTTTCCGAACTTTTGTGAACTTTTATATTCGTATTGATTTATACATGTAGCTATGCTTTTTTAAAGTTAGATTGATTGTAGAGATGTTTTACCACCCTTGCAACTGCAAAAAAATATTCAAGTACTCATTTTTTAAGCTTTTTTTGCTGGATTAGAGATAATTGATTTTCAAGCATAAGTAAATTTAATGTTACTTTAAGACCTTTTGGTCTCATTTGAGTAATAGATTTCCTGCCGAAATAACCGTATCTTAAAGTAAATAATAATAACATATATTGTGATCGTTCGCATTAGAACATCGACATTGTCAAATTATAGGCTATAGTAGTACATAAACAGTCCAATAGCAAGTATAAGTATGTTACAAAACAATCACATATGATTTGGTCCATATACTCCTGAAGCGAATAAAAGTTGTATAGGGAAGCCAAGGATAGAATGTTCAGTTATTTAAACAAAACATGCATTGAATAATTCGTTTCTGCAACAAGAAAACCCTACTTCAACAGTCGAGGTACCCCAAAAGACAAGACCACATCGCAACTGCGACTCCACGTACGCAAAATAGAACAACCTAAATGCACTTATGTACACCTGTATCTGGGACATGTCGTTTGTAATTCTGAACTTTATTGTGTGCACATAAATCTGGGACATCTTGTAAATACGGTTTTCAGCATGTTATTTGAAACTAATTTTCAACTGGTCCTTTAAATGTAATTAACAAGAAGAAACATATTTCATAATAAAACTCGAACAAATTAACAGAATAATCAAAACTGTTCACCATTTTTTTGTACAACTCCGTACTGTGGAATTAATTAGAGATAGTCGATCTTATATTGCTATAGTTCTTCGGAAGTGCTATATTTCATTTATCGAGAACTTTAATCAGTTCGTGTTCGTAGTGAATGTGGTCTCATCTATCCACAAAATACGGCAAGGAAAAGTGATATTTTCTTCTAGTTTGCCTTTAAATCAAAAACAAAAATCCAAACGTACGTTTAACGTGTTTATAAATTTGGATTTGTAGGATTTCAATTGATTTTTATGTAACATACGTATGATACTCTGTCGATTAATGCCGGTTACCTCTGCAACATCTCGAATACTGTCTTTTGTAACGTTGAAACAGGCATTCAGTTTTACATCTTCAGTATTTTTGTTTTATCACATTTAAACTTACCTATTACTATACCAACCGTTGATTGTTGCACGTATCTAGCTTCTCTTAAAGAGCAAGCATTTTTTCATAATTAAACACTGCCAGCAGCTAATAGCAATAGAACCTAATAGTTTCTGAGAGCAAACTTTGCATCAAATTTAATTTTGTTTCATTAGTGTATTTTTGGTTTACATAAAAAAAGGTACCTAAGACAATATTTAGTAACAAAAAGCAATTGAAGTTATGACTTTGACACAAAGAATTAAATTCATATATATATATGCATTGATTAGAATAACTCAAAACTGAGCATAAAAAAATTGAAAAAAAGCACAAACCTACTAGAGTGTTGAAAATTTGCAAATTGGTAAAAAAATAAGCAAGCAACTTTTATCAATCACATTTTCTACAAAAAAAAATAAAGAATACTTTACAATTTCTTGAAAAAATGTCAAATTTAAAAGTTAAGAAACTAACATAATTGCTAATTTTCTGTCATTTGCCGTAATTTCTTACACAAACAAATGGCAAAGTTAAAATTTACAACATTGTCAAATACCCTTTCTACTTTTATTTTTGATTTTATTTTATTTGCTTGTTAGATTCTAAGTACAGAAACGTCCATAATGTACTATTTTTCTTGTAATATATGCATACATATTCTCTACGATTCATTGCAATATTTTCCCTGTAACAACTTGTATATTTTATTTCCGTTCTAGTTTCGTCCCTTTTCCAAGAAGTTATTATGATTTGATCATGTTCGTAGAACTTAAGAAATCGTATGTAACATGCATTATTATTTCAACTCCCCTATTTTAGCTATACGCCATATGGACACATTTGGTTATGTATGTATATACATATCTATGTACTGCAGGGGATAATGCTGCATCTCAATTTTTCACAAAAGACTCTACTCTCAACTCTCTTAGCAATAAGACGTTACATGAACATTAAGCAATCAATATATGTACTTAATCATTAGTAAGTAGAAATAAAGTTAGTAATAGTAACTTAGGTGGTTTTCTTCCGAGTACACACACACAAACCAATCAATTTAAATATTTTTACATAACAATATCTACAATGAGTAATAAAAAAGTTCTCATATAATGTGGATTTTATATGTTACACTCTATACGTATTAGTTTCTCATTAAACATAGCAGCAATCGGCCTAATAGATACACAATAAGAAAAGGCAATTAAATCTATGCTGCCGACATGCTGTAACTTTTGAAGGGGGAAAATTTATATTAGTAACAGCACTTCTTGCCGTTTCAAGAGGATGATTCCTGATAAAATCCAGAACATCCGTAACGTTTTCAACAGTAGTTCTTTTGTTGGACAGCCCAGTTCCAATCTTCATTTATAAAGATTTTTCAGTTCAGATTAGTTCACATTTTTTTTTAAAACTTTAAGCACCATATTTTTATTTGAATTTAAATGCAAGGAAATCATTATTATAGACCAATCATCTTTTATTTTTGAGTTAATACGTGCTTTATCAATCACTGTTAATTTTCTTGGTATAATTTGTTGTAATTTCATAAAATGTTATATTTCTGAAATTTGATAAGCGAAATTTTACCAGTCATTTTATTCTTTTATGCCATCAATTACTGTCGTAGACAAGCAGCTATAATCTATAACCATAGCTTATAATTAATTTTTTATAATCTCAAATGTTTGTATTCCCTCTTCCTAATTTTCAAATCCATTGAATTCGTTGGTTCAGAAAATCGTTGGTCCAGTAGATAAACTTACTAAACGCCTAAAGCGCATGAGTCATTGAGGAATAGAAGGATTCGCCTATTAGTATCGATGGTAATTTAGAGTAATTTACAAGCGAGAAATGAATTTGCCTCAGATTTATATGAATACAACTATACACATTTCCATGCGGTTCAAATTATATAGCATCCAACTCCAAAATGAAAGTATCATAAAAAAACATATATGGAATTGTTCAACAAATTTAGTTATTGTTGGTTTCGTACGTACAACTGGTTGCGTAGAAAATCTCAAAAGTACAACAAAACAATAACATGAAGGTTTTTCTTGAACATGAGTGTTGTATTGTATCTTTAAAGTGTAATGCTATAATTTTAACATGAAGTAGATAATTGATAAAACTAGTATGTGCGTATAAGATATAATTGCGACCGATAAATTTTCACCGCTTTATTTTTTATTTATGGTCGTGATTTTCACCTAATACCAGTGTCGTCAATTCGCCGGTGTTTAGTCAGTAGAAGTTCTGCTATTGCAAAATTAGGGGTAAGATAGGCAACAGATCGCCAATGGACTAAACTGTCACAAGAGCACTATTCTAACAGTGCGGCTTCAGACTCATCAACTAATTAGAAGTATAGCTCTGGACGGCCAAGGAAAACAATTCAAGAAGTTGACGGTGAACTAATAGAGTATGTTAGCATCCTTACACCATCTCAATTAAAGCAGTAGCAGAACTAACTTTTCTGCATCGGTAAAAACAGCAAAAGTAAAGGTTAAGGAAACTATGATTTTTTAGTTACATAGCAATGAGGCAGCACTATTAAATCAAAATGATAGAGGAACGAAGACTGAATTTGCAAATCAATATTTAAACGCCGGTCAACATTTTTGGGGGCGGGTTGTCTTCTCCAATGAGAAAATTTTAGTAGAAATGTCTTTCGGGTGATGTCGTGTAGTTAATATTTTACTTGACGTTTCGCTGACTATCCTGTCAGCTTCTTCAGAAGATTTCTAAAGACTGCTGTTGTTGTCTTTTGCTGCTCGTTATATATCCTATTTTTGTTCCGCTTTGCTGATCCGTAACCGTTCTGCTTTGCTGATCCGTAACCGTTCTGCTTTGCTGATCCATAACCGTTCTGTTCCGCTGAATCGCGTCGTTCGTTGTATTACGACTCCGTAGTGCTAACCTCTACGTGTTGCCGATCTTGTATCCATCTTCGCGATTGAAGGTGTTATGTTCTTCATTATTTCTATGGATTCGCGTATTATCCTCGGGTAGTAGTGGCTGGTCCTGGCTAATACCTTGACGTCGCTATTTTTTATTTTAGCCAGGACCAGCCACTACTACCCGAGGATAATACGCGAATCCATAGAAATAATGAAGAACACCAACAACTTCAATCGCGAAGATGGATACAAGATCAGCAACACGTGGAGGTTAGCACTACGGAGTCGTAATACAACGAACGACGCGATTCAGCGGAACGGAACGGTTATGGATCAGCAAAGCGGAACAAAAATGGGATATATAACCAGCAGCAAAAGACAACAACAGCAGTCTTTAGAAATCTTCTGAAGAAGCTGACAGGATAGTCAGAGAAAGGTCAAGTAAAATATTAACTACACGACATCACCCGAAAGACATTTCTACTATGGATTACGGTCGTGAAAGCCTACACTCAACTATTGGACAAAATTTTATAACGCTCAATTTCGGGTATATCGTGCAAAAGTTTAACGAAGAATATTTGCACAAAATAAATGGCAACGGAAGACTTTCTGTACACACATAGGACTGGATATCTGCTAAAGAAACGGGTCAGATACATGCTATCGACGGAAAGTTAAATGGCTAAAGAAATACTGCGATTATAAACGATAAATAATGCCGCCTGTTCGAAATCGATTTATAATGAAATTACATTTCAATACATAGGTAAGTAAAGTAAATCAGATAACAACTTATTTAAAGCGGTTTATTGGTATAATAAATACAACAATAATTATACATATCTTTTTTAAAAGTAAATAAATATGCAGTTCAGCTTATGCAAAGGAATATAGTTAAGGAGTTGAAGATAAAGTAAGGTGTTGTTCTTCCCTTTGAACATCATAATAAATAAAATTGAAACAGTTCCGCTGACCGAAAAACAGAAAAATATGTAACCAACTAAATATCAAATAATGTGCAACGCACGATGATCAAAAAATAAAAACTATCGCATATGGCGTCACAACGAGGCGAAGCGAAGTGGTGATGTGGGCAGATAAATAGAGGCTTTCTATTAACGAAGCCAATAATGTAGCATAAGCGGCAGGATTTGTCCGCCGTTAAATATCTGTATTAAAAGTGTCCGTCTTGGTCCTCTGGTGCGAAGTATCTTAGTTACTCCCCCCGATGTGCCGAAAAAACCCGTTAAGCAAGCGAACCACTGCTAAGGTACAAGCAGTGTCCAAGACCTATGACTACCTTACTACTCCATGGTTTGTTAAGAATGCAAGATTGGAGAGGATCAAGGAGTGACCAGTTTGGTAACACACAAGGAAGGTAGCCAGAAAGACCTGGGGACGAACACCGGATACAAAGAATCCCCTCGTGAGAGCGATCGTAGAATCGCCACCAAGAGTTAATGTCAGAAGAATTAGTTACATAGTGAATTTGAAGTCTAAGGAAGTCCTCTTAGAGGAGAACTACATGCTAACCTGAACCAATCACTTCGATGATCATCGTCTAAATTTCTAGAAGTGTGAAGAGACTGCCAAGAAGTGATAAAGAAGTTGAAAGACAAATATCTAGCTCTAGAAGTAGGAGTAAATCAATACCTATCTACGGTTCAATGCTAGGGGAGATAACAACACTGCGAGAAATTTTATGAACATTTCAAGGTCATGTATTGAAGGCGTCTACAACCCTTTAGACCTAATGTTGATTGTATGCACACTTCTTACAGAAACAAAATATTACGGTTTCCTACTACGAGACGTGATGAAATCGATGAATACTATATTTAAATCCAAGATATGCATTTTGTATCCGCTGTAAACGCATCTATCAATATTGGCAACGCAATGATAATAAATTGCTAGACAAAAATTAATCTGTGAAAGTAACAAGTGATTCGCGCAATATCTTTCTCAGGGTTAGGGCCAAATAGTCTTTACATTTATAAAAAGTACAAAATGCATTTTTACTAGCAGAAGATATAGGCTCTCTAAAGCGCATCTTCCAATCCCATCAGTAAAAAAATTACGGTCACTCAGAGTAAGATAAATCAACCTCATTAGTTATTTTAATGTCGTCCACGATAGCCACCCTAACCTTCTGGCGATTAAAAATCGGTATGGAAGATTTGTTCGGTATCAATTAATAAAGAGTGCTGGGCAGGTTCAGCCACAATCGAGACCAGAGCAGAATTATTTTTTTATTAAATACTAAAACGTTTCTTTGTTTAGAACAATTCACTAGTTCACACGTCACAAATTGTTATTTATAGACAACACGTGGAAGCATGGACATAGCCATCCAGAACAGCGTATTTAAATCCAATTGAAAATATTTGGGACTACCTTGTGCAGATATTAATATCGTTCGCAAAATAGAGAATAATGAACCGAAGTTAATCAAAAGGAATAGAATGACTTGAGCCAGAATTATAATGCACAGAATTTAATTAACTTCTTGCAAAAACGATTAGAAAATGTTTTAGATCGCAATGGTGAGTTACAAAATATTAGTTTTATTTCCTTATTATTTTGTTCTTATTGCTGTTAAATTACATATATTCTAGTTTATGTATAAACTAAATCCTTGAAAATAAAAGCAAAACATGTGTTAAAAATTTATATTAAAAGCTTTATCTAAAAGATAATCAAAAGCAATAAATTTGGAAAAAGTAACTGGACGTTTATGAATGCTAAATTTGTATATAACGTTTTGAATCTAGATCCCGTAAGTAGGTACTTTATCAAGTTGCGTTATAGACACATGCATAGAGCTAAACTGCTAAATGTTAATTACGTTGAATACTGAAGTTATAAAATGCAATGATGTTTACCACATTAACTAAGAACTTATCAATACCTCCTCATCAAATGACTACCGTTATTAACTTGCGTTATCACGATTTATTAAATTTGTGGACAGCTGTATATTGACTATACCAACATTTTTTAAATAGCGAGGCTTACCTTAGGTACTTCCTGATGTTTATGCAGTTGTGAACATATAACAAATCGACTACACCGTTGCGTGTGTAATACATAGAATTGCACTGTTCCACCGCCAACAAGAACATTATCAGCAAAAGCGTGCTTGATAGTAATGCGTCTACATATTACAAAAACAGAACTCACTATAAAAAAAATAATCACATCAGTATTTTGTGCGTCATGTGCTATCACCACAGCGGATATAACTCTAGTAGCAAGTGTAGTTTGCTTTATTCAAGGTTTGAAAACACGGCATGCATACTTAAGTATGCCTGGATGTATATTTAAACATGTATTCGGATCAGAAAGCGTTTAAGTTTGTTTATAAAAGATGGGCGGGTATGTTTGTGTTCGTAGGATACGAGGGAAATTTCAGGTTCGCATGAATTATGTTACGTGTGCAAGTATATGTGTTTACAAACTTCTCTAACAATGAGTTATTCAAATGGCGCTGCTGTAGAAAGCAGAAATACAAGCCGTTTTTATTCGTTTTCTAAAAATAAAAATATTCAACTTGAAAAGTGTACAAAGCGATGTCTTTGTATACCTGCTACCGTAATATTGTTCTTCGTAGATGCATATTTGCATTTGATACAATTGTTTAAAGGCACTTCTCTAAAAATAGTCAAGTTTCGGAGTTTATTATTTAATAAAATTCTAATTAATAAATTGTTTTAATTACAGGGTGTGGTTCATTTCCAGATAAAAATGAGATATTGGAGCGTGCGATCGCTTTAAAATAAATGTAGCGTACGTTCTATAGATTTGTAAAAAAATAAAATCGAATATTAATGCGATTAACATTAACCGTGATTCTAGTGTTGCGATATATTTTGTGATTGCCATTTTTAATATTGAATTTAAAAACTATGTAATGTCAACGTAAATATGAATTAGTCCAACACATTCAAAAACTTGGCAAGTCATTAAAACGCGTTTCGACTTGGGAAAATTTACTGACGGATATAAATAATAGATGAAAATGTAATTACATTTATCTCCTGATCTTTACCAATGCATCATTTGTTTTCATAGAATAAGCAGACACTAAATCATTATTCTATTAGTAGATACTGTAAACTCGAGACTCTCGAAAGAAAAAGAAGGTAACAAAGGGATTAGGGAGGACGCTGTTGGTCGGTGGAAGAAAAAGGGCGGATGTTCTATTATATTCATTTCGTAGCACGACTATCTACTAGTTTTGAATGCAAGGAATAGTAAGTTTTCATAATTTAAATAGACAAATAAATGTACTATATAGTAATAAACGAGGATATCATGAGAATTACCCAAGCTCGGAATCAGATGCTGCTTTATGTCAAAATCTGGATTACCGACTCTGAGTGCTGAGTGTTGTTTTCAGTCCCGTTGAAAGTGAGCAAGTTTACGTATTTGAAGAATCATGTAGAAAGAACAATACCGGTCAGTGATTCGATTTCTTTTTTTTTAGATTGGAAAAAGTCTGCAGAAATCAAAGCTGCATGCAGTTTATAAGGATCATACACCTTCGATGATTACCATCAGATACTGGTTTAGTAAATTTAAGCGTGGCCGAACATAGCTCTTTGATGAGGGGTGGCCAGGTCGTCCCGTGAAAGTGACGATGTGATCAATAAAGTTTATGGTATTGTGTAAGCAGACCGCAGTGTGAGATTGGAGAAATCATTAATATGGTAAACATTTTAACTCAACATGTGCAAAACATCCCTCATGAAAAATTGAGATTGAGAAAACTATCGATGAGATGGTTGCCGCGTCTGTCGACGATTGATCGAAAACATAATCGTGTGATAACTTCAAATTAATGTTTCGACATGTTTGGTAGAAGCGATTCATATCATATGAAGAGGTCTTTGCCGAAATAGACGCGTACTTTGCGAAGATCGACGAATACTATTGCTTAGATGTTTTAAAAAATTGGAACATCGCTGAACTAAACGTATAAAGCTACAAGGAAATTATGTAGAGAAATAAATTTACTAGATTTACTAGATGCAAAACAATTGCTTTGTTTCCCTTAATGCAAGTATTTATCATGCCATCCTCGTATCCTCAAAATTAATTATTAGTAGTACAGGTAATTATATAAACACAAACAAAGACTAATGTACCCAGTATTCATTATCCTAAAACCAATAAATAACTTTGGTCACATGAGTAATACAATAAATATTGTTCTGTTGTGTTGTATATAGATTAAGTTATCATTAAGGATATTATATATATATCTACATTCGATTTTGATAGTCAGTAGTAATTTAGATTTCTGAATTAGTATTGCTGCTCGTCAATATACTCAATGTTGAGTCTTGTATGTTGTATGTTGTTATTCATGAAATTTTAAGAAATAAATCAATTACTTGAAATCTTGAGTGTTTAAAAAAAAGGACCGATTCAAGAAAAAGAACAAAATTAGGTACAGCGGTGTCTCATCGAAAACTATAACATATAGAAAAGTTGCAGAGGGTGTCTCAAGCAAGACCAATCATGGCCTTGTTGACATAACTTCTTAACAAAAAATTCCAGAAAAAGAAATTCAATCGCACAATCTAGGTGGGCATTTCTAGTCTAGTAGTGGGAGATTACACGGCCAGCTACATGTCTTCGAGATCAATACAATCCATTTGAAGTGCAAGAAACTGGATTGTCATGCCTCAATATCGTTCGCCGTTGATTGCTTGTGCATTCCCGGCAACGTTTCCGACGAAGAATGGTCCCATGATGCAACGTAACGACGTACGTAAGGACTCACTTCCTTCACATGAAATAGATCTGGGCTTTCGATTTCAAATGCGGCAACGATGCTTGTTTACGAAGATGTCAACTGGAAAACTCACTTGTTACTGTTCAATTATTCAATTTACGAACTTTCTTTGCGGGCGTGAAGACTTAAATCTCCCGTGAGAATACGCCACATGCTTTGCTGAACTGGTTAATTTTTTAGCACGATGCCGAACTAGGCGTTGTCGAACACTCGGTCACATTCTTGTGAACAGCCGTGATGTTTTCTACTGAAGGACATGGACGAACACGTGTTGGTGTTTTGATATCAATAATCGACCCCGTCTCCTCGAATTTTTCGATTATTCTCTTCACAGTTGATGCATCTAATGGTATTTTGTTTATAAGAAGTGGAACGCAATTTGCAAATAGCGGCTCAAACTTTTACTGTTTCTAATGTTTAACAATAAGAATGCATTGTTGTGGCAAATAGTGATCTATTTTTGATAATGACAAACTGTCTTGCATTGAACTGTTATAATAATCTTTGCTACCATCTTTACTATACAGTAGTTACTCTTTCCAATTTCTTTTAGATTCAACTCTTTGCTTTTACGGCGAGAACATTCAGATTCCTTGAAAGGAGATCCATCACTTTAAGGATAGTTTCTTATTACCTAACTTCAGTTTATTGTCCTTCTAGCTATTTCCTTTCTGAGGTGTTTGTTAGTATGCGATATTTTCTAGATTATTTTCCTCTGCTGCTTACTTTTCGAGCTCCAGTGTTAGGATAAAAGCTGTTCGTTTGGAAGAAATCATTAAATCTGAATGTCTTTCGGGAGGCAACTCTGATCCTGAAGTAACAATATTGCAGTTGGTGACAGAGTTGAAGTCGTGAAAACGTCTTTCATAGAAATGTCTTGAGCATCGATTATAGTCATTTCTTGTGATTCCGATCGGCTTGTTGTTTCTGATAACAATTTGTTTTGGAAAACAAAACGGCCAGATCCCAGCCACATTGAATGCTCCCCAGGTTCTTTGCTATCCATTCTCTACCTGTTCTATTGTAGATTGTTTTAAACGGACCGAAAACTCTCTTTATTGCTCTTATGTGGAAGAAATGTTAATATTACGATGTCGTCATCTTCTACTACATCTATTACATTTAGGGAAGGGTGGCTTTCATAATTGTCAAGCAAGGGAACTACTTCATTTGC
The DNA here is from genome assembly GCA_902655005.2 of Marronus borbonicus. Classification (NCBI taxonomy): domain Eukaryota; kingdom Metazoa; phylum Arthropoda; class Insecta; order Coleoptera; family Scarabaeidae; genus Marronus; species Marronus borbonicus. The sequence continues at coordinate 20,687,615 of LR737385.1, read as the reverse complement.
CTTGGGCGGCCTTTCATTCTTTGTTCTTTGATTAACTGCTCCTTCAAATCCAGGAGGAAAACTATGTAGCATATGTCTCTTAAAATGTACCCTAGGAAAAATAATGAAAAATGGCAAAAAATTCCCAGTTGCTTTGATGGCCGATGTCATTGTAGTGTTCAACTCTAATTCAGGCTCCTAATTCTTCTGTTTTGATCAGTTTGAGTTCTTGATTTAAGATTTTTGCCTAGCATGTTCCACATAGGTATGAACAGGTTCAGGTCAAGGGAATACGACGGCCAGTTCACTGTTGTTATACCCGCTTGGTTTAAAAAATCACAGTTACACAGTAGGCGACGTGTGGGCGTACATTATCTGCATTAGAGTGAAATTTTCTCCGATATATGTGACACAAAAGCTACCATACAGTCCTGCAGAGTATCTCTGATGTACCTATCCACTGTTGACAGATCACCACTAATTCTATGCGTTCTTCTTACTGTACGATCATTTGTGGTAATTCTATGAATATCTTGCAGTATGTTTTTGGTTTAAATTGTCGTTTGACGTCTGTTTCGCAGTGTTTGCAACATTATAAATCGATCATGTGCAATGGCGCTTGAGTGTTTTCTGCCTAGCGCTCTTCTCACATACTTCCCGATATGCCTTCAACGACTTACATTATGATGGATAGTTGATTTTGATTTACCAAACATTCGGGCATCGTCATTTTATGTTGGACCATGTTCGATCGTTGCTACGACTCTAGCAATATCAATAGGTACTAAATCACCTATTATTACCTGGTTATTACAACGCAAACATACTAACGATAACTGATGACTCACAAGTTTTAAGTTTTGATATTAAAAATTTTTATTGTTTAGTGTAGCATTCTAAGCTATCTAGAAAATATTAAAATTTAGAAATAAACTAAATTTGCAATCTGCTCCTTTAAATATGCTGGTGTGTGCAGCTATAAAGGAGAAAAAGAGAAATTTGAACAAGCCTCATTTAACTTACACTTAAGGGTGGGTGCTATGCAAAGAATTTTGTGTTCCATTTTAAGTGGATTGATGGACTCCTCAATAAATCCATTTGTAATTTAATCAAGAGTGCTATGAATCCGAAAAGATGATTCTATGATTCCTATCCGTAATATCGTTCATTAAATTTCGAAAAGACAAAAGTTAATAAACAGTGCCTACGACGAAAATATACCCTGTGCATACCTTGGCTTATGGCTAAAAACAGACCATGGAGTTAATTACTTTGAAAGGTAAGATTAATAGGCCATTGTCGTAAATGATTGTTGTAATCAGTGGATATACAACATTGGTGATTTAGCTGATGTCGCAGCATTAAGAATAAAGTTAGCAATAACTTTGGACAGCCTGTATATGTGTAAAGTTTTTCCTAATAAGAAAATATAGCATGTTGTGCTAAATTAATGCAGAAGGTTATGAAATAGCTCTGTGAAAACCGAAGTTTAATTGTGTCGATGTCGGGTTACACACGAAATTGTATTGACATAATTTCATAGACTGCTTAATATAAATGATGAGTGACGTGACATGTACTCTTTTTACGGAATTGTTATTGAACAAAGGCATGCGTAACAATGCAATAAGTGAAGAAATTTGCTCATACACGTATTTGTAGTAAAGGAAATATCACGCGATTAGGTTTAAGAAAAAATATTTTGTTTATATTAATATTCTTGATATAAGCACTTTTTTAGCGTCATCATCTACAGGAAGTATATATAAAATATGTATTTTGTTGGTTAACAATCTAATAATCAAGAAATTTGTAAAGCTATAGTTGAGGAAGGAGAAACAAGATTTTGTACTTTCCGAACAATTTATAATTTCTTAATATAACATATGTAGGTATTTTATTATTATATTAGCAGCATTTTATTTGAATTATATGTCGAATTAAAGTTTAGCCACTTATCTGTTTACACCCTTTTCTACCTTGAGTTTAATTTTTTCTTTCCATGAATAAAGTCATCATTCTGTTTTCTGTCTTTATTCTTTTCGCACTTTTCCATCAATTCTTCGCGTCGTTTCCTTGTCCTACAGCATTTTTTACTTCTTCTTCACCCTCCTGCTTATCCTACTTTTTTTAGAGACCCTTGACGCACATAAATCTCCACCGTTTTAATTCAACGTAAGCTATGATGTTCCTTGTTGATTAAACTCAAACTCCCACCCTAGAACTATACACATATTAAATTGTTTGGATACATATTTTTTTTACTCTTATGTCTTGAATCCAACAACTCCTTTTGGTCTCCTTAGATAAATCTAGACTTAATCAGAAAAATAAGTATGTAACAACATAATTCAGATAGTTATCTTTATGTTTATCTAAAGTTGGAAATATACTGGCCCTTAATACATATTTTAACTATGGACAATACTGCAAAAATTAACCAACGATTTTTCTGTTACGATCAAACATATTAATATACAAGTGTTTCACTTAAAGAATACCAGGTGTGTCGGTAATTCTTTTCCGGTTTTTTCGCTAAAGAAAACACGTTACTTAGAATGGATAGTTAAAATTTATTTATTCAAAGTATTGGCCATTTGATTCTATACATTTTGTCCATCTCTCAGGCAATTTATGAATGCCATTCCAAAAGAACAGTTCCTCCTTTGAGCTAAACCATTCATCGAGCCATTTTTTAACTTCTTCGAAATCGGCGAAGTGCTGCTCTGCAAGCGCGTGCCCCATCGATGCGAAAAGGTGGTAGTCGGATGGAGCCAGGTCTGGAGAGTACGGCGGGTGCGATAAAACTTCCCATCCAAGTGATTTCAACATTTCTTTGACTGGTTTTGCTGTATGAGACGGCGCGTTGTCATGTTGCAAAATCACTTTATCATGTCTTTCAGCGTATTGTGGACGTTTTTCGATCAATGCACAGTTCAAATTGATCATTTGTTGTCGGTAGCGATCACTATTAACTGTTTCTCCCGGTTTCAACAGTTCATAATATACGACACCAATCTGGTCCCACCAGACACAGAGCATGGTCTTGCGACCAAAGCGATTTGGCCTTGCAGTCGATGGGCCAGCTTCGCCAGGTGATAACCATGATTTTTTTCGCTTGGGATTTTCGAAATAAATCCATTTTTCATCACCCGTTACTATTCGATGCAGAAATGACTTCCTTTCATACCTTTGAAGCAGAATTTCACTAACGATTTTTCGATTTTCCATTTGTCTGTCATTCAATTCATGTGGCACCCATCTCCCCATCTTTTGGATCTTTCCCATAGCTTGTAATCGTTCACAAATTGCTACTCGGCCCACATTCAACTTTTCTGCTAATTGTTTTTGAGTTTGTGTTGAGTCTTCATCCAATAGCTCCTGCAATTCCGCGTCTTCAAACGTTTTCGGCCTACCAGGACGTTCTTTATCTTGAACGTTGAAATCACCACATTTGAATTGTCGAAACCACGTTTCACATGTTCTTATGGTTGGAGCATGCTCACCGTAAGTCTCTACTAGCAAACGATGACTTTCAGCGGCTTTTTTCTTTTGATGAAACAAGAAAAGTAATGCGTGCCGCAAATGCACGTTTTCAGGCACAAAACTCGACATTTTCAAAAAATTATAAATCTATAACGCTGTTATTTTGGCGGAACGTAACTTGTGTAGTTTTAAGGTTAATGTCAGTAGAATAAAATTACATATGTATCAAATCATAACATTTCATACTTATGGCCAGTGACATCTGCCGGAAAAACCGGAAAGGAATTACCGACACACCTGGTAAATTGTAACCGTTTTAAATATTTTAAAATTCATCTTATGAAAAAGCATGTACAAATTTTATATGAAAAGTTGTTTGCGTGTTACTAATAATAAAACCACTATCAAAGAATTTGGCCCTCTTGCTTCATTATGTAGCATTAGAGTGTCTAGGTCCAAAGAGTGGGCCACTTTTGTCTGCACGCCAGGACAGTACTAAGATTCATATATGCATACATATTATGTTACTATATTGCTCACTAGAGTTTAACGCAAGTATATATCGGGAAAGAGTAATGTTAATTTATTTATTTATTTATAAATATTATATATAACCCACTTACCTTATTTATGTAGCACAAATAGAATAAGATTGCTGAAAAGTTTGCAGTATTAGGTATGCTTCCAAATTTGTCTCGCTGAACTGCGTTTGCTGTGATGAGAAAATGTTTTTATATTTTGGGCATGACCGTTCGACATGTACGGATGCAAGATAGGCATTGTTAAAATAATTTTTATAAACAGATAATGGATCAGATGCATCATCACCAATTTGTATTAATCTGGTAAAATTAGAATTCTTTGTTTATAACTTCCTTGAATTTTCCCATAACACACATATTATCACTTGCAGCACATAGCAATACGTGCACATCGTCCACAATTTGGGCCGACTCCACAAACAACGAAGTATTTTGAAACTTTTCTATCGCGTATATCTGTTGTGGTAATTAGTTATTAAATCCATTTCAACGGAAGTATCTTGAAATCTTATTTGGCTTTCCTTAATAGATGCAGCTTCGTCGGGATTGAATTGTAAATTTTATTTGTTTGAAATATTTTGAATAATATGAACCATGATTCTCAACGTGTGGCAATCGGCTCTGGTAGTTCTAAAATACCGGGCACCGTCTGTGAAGTTCTCGAATTCATTTGGGGAATTTCAAATACACTTTTTTAGTATTTGAAATGAATGCAACTGCCTCTGGATAACATTTGCGAATCGTTTGAGCTACAAGATGTAAAGCATGAGCTTTACACATCACACGTAAAAGTTGTTCACACTCTTGTTTTAGAGAACGGCCCACGCAATGCATTGTTGCCGCGCTAACGTTCGTGAATATCAACAGGTTAGGTGGCACATCAAATTTCTGTTACGTATCACACATACGTAACACTACCCTAGTAATTGCTTCACCAGTACACTTTGTAATCTTTTGCTTGCTAATGAGATTGAAAAATTCGGTTGAAGGGGTTCCAGTACACGCATCATAACATGTACAGTGCATTCTTTTTCGATCTGTCATTTGATCCACGCTTAGCCACAGCTGTTTAACTTTAACTATGGCGTTGATATTTTTTTTCGTTATCTTCGCACACAGATGGTAGATATCTGCGTAACGTTGTTCAAGATGGTAGCTCCCAGTTGGAATTGTATTTATTCCAGAAGCCGTGAAACGGTGTTTTATTGAGTAGGCGAAGTTACAACCCACACTCCAGAAACATGAACAGTATATCCAACACAAATTATGCCCTCGATGGCACCCCACTTTTTGGGTTTGTGTGCTCTATACTGTTGACATGGTTTATACAGTCGTATTTGTGCCAGCAGAATAACGGTTTATCGCAAACTTTACACACTATTTTAGCACCATCATAGTATAAATCCGGAAATTCACCGATATACTCTTTTACATTTTCAGGTGATGGTCGCCTTTTGCGCTTCTGTACACCCGACATATTATGAATTAAATAAACGACGTTTGACTAAGTCGTGTGGAGACCCAAGATGAATTAACACAAAACGTGACTGCTTCGCTTTCTGCGTTGCGTGGGATGTTTCGTACTAGATACGGTTCCGATATACAGACAGGCTCTAATTATAAATTTTAGCTTCAACAAGATTAAGAAAACAATGAATGAAATAATTTTGGCTCCATTTAATAATCATATGTTGATACTATAAACTACTAATCAAATTTTCTTTTAAAAAAAGTATTGATTATTTTATAACAATAAAAATCATGTTTAACAAAATTAGTTCCTTTTTATGTCACGCAGTTAATAGTGGTTTTCTTCACGTCTTCTTTCTTTTGATATCACCTTCTAATATTTTATTTTTATCATTGTTATTAGAAAGGTTGAGTTATTAAATGACAAAAATAGATGTAATATATATGTAAATAAAATATTGTTTCTATAGGTTTTTGGATTCTTTCAAAGTGGAGTAAAAATACGAGGTTTTCATTTTGTGTAACAGCAAAACAGTCTTTGTAGATAATCAAAATATGTTGTTTCTCCTTGGCTGAATTTATCAAATTTGGAATTAGAAATTTTCGAATAAAAGTTTGAAAATTTTACTTGTTTTAATTTGTTGTAAGTTTTAAGGAGGTTTATGAAACGTCAAAAAAACGAATATTTGACTATTACATTAAAAAATATATTGAATTTTTTTTTAATTAATTTTTTTCCATTTCATATTTGTTATGTGTAAATTAGGTTGCCTATACACTAATTTTGCAGTGTTGTTTTAGCTCATCTCACTCGTTTAGCGCGTGTTTCTAACCTAAAAGTTTAATTAATTCAAACAACTTAAATTCATCAACTATGCCTGCAATATCTCATAAAAATAATACTTTAACATATAAGGGCAGCGGTTTTATGAGGCAAAGGCTGTTATTATCAGTGTTAAGCAGTAAACCAATTCGAATTATAGATATTAGAGCTAATCATGATGAACCAGGAATTGCTGAATTTGAAGTGAATTTAATACGTCTACTGGATAAAATTACTAATGGTACTATTATGCAGCTAGATTCTACCGGAACAACTCTCTATTTTCAACCTGGCTTGCTGTACGGTGGTGAAATGGAACATGAATGTAGTTTACAGAGATCTATTGGTACGTTTGCTTTTTATAATTGTAAAACATGCTTAACGATTATGTTTGAACACAGGATATTATTTGGAAGTTTTAATCGCGTTGGGCCTTTTCTGTAAAGTTCCATTAAAGGCGACCTTACGAGGAATAACTAGCAATTTAATTGATCCTTCGGTTGATCATATCAATGCATCTATAATTCCCGTATTAAAAAGATTTGTAATAGATGATGAAGGACTTAATCTGAAAATAACTAAAAGAGGTAAGAAATTCTTTTACAATTATATATTTTTTTTTATTAATAGTCTTTGTTTGATAGGAATGGCCCCTCTTGGTGGAGGCGAAGTAGTATTTAATTGTCCTGTACGAAAACAACTTAGACCTATACAGCTTCTTGATTCAGGAATGGTAAAGAGGATTAGGGGAACTGCTTATGCCTTACGAATTTCTCCAGCAATTGCTAATCGACTGGTAGAATCAGCAAAAGGAGTGTTATTAAACTTTATTCCTGATATATACATAAATACAGATCAGTGTAAAGGCAAACAATCTGGCAAGAGCCCAGGGTTTGGAATACACTTATATGCAGAGACAACTACTGGTGTAACATATTCATCCGAAGCAGTAAGATGTTCTGATAACAGTTGAACTAATCATTGCTGTAATTGTTCCTTATTATTCTTTATCTAGGTTTCAAAAGTGATCATTGAAGGTGTCGAGCCTTCTATACCTGAAGAAGTAGGCGTATTAGCAGCTCAGAGATTGTGTCATGAAATTTATGTAGGCGGTTGCACGGATTCTGCTGCTCAGTCATTAGCAATCCTTTGTGTTGCCTTAGGGCAGAAAGACGTTTCCAAATTAGTAACAGGAGCCCTATCAGATTATTCAATAGCGTTCTTACAACATCTACGAGAATTTTTTGGTATTACGTTTAAATTAGAGAATTATCGATCCGAAGATAATTATGAAGTAGTATCTGGTGCAAATAAAATATTGTTAACATGTATAGGTGTAGGATATACAAATATAAGTAAACGAACAATTTGAAATATTTTGATATTTACATATTTATTGGTTTTATATTTATAATTATATAATTGAAATTGTAATGATAGATTATTTTATTTAAATTTTACGCACAACAGAAAGCAAACTACAATAATTTAAAAAAAATTATCAAACCGTATTTTTGTGTGTTTAGTATAATGTATAACAGAAAGGTTGATAGGTAGCCTTGATAATCTTTTGCTTAATTTAAAATTGAATTATGTATTATCCAATCATTTGTATTAAGGCTACGCTGGGAAAGCAAATGATGGGACATGTAAAATGAGGGTCTTTCGTTTATGTTTCCCGAATAAATAGACTATTATAATTAGACTATATAAATTATCCAAATTACACAAATTATGGAGGAAACAACTACAGAGGCGTTGTGATTTTCCCTTATAGGCATTACATTTATTAAAATGCTGTGTCGAATTGTGTGTAGGGCGGGCATTATCGAAGACTTTTATAAAATACTTGATTAGATTTTATACAACTCAAATACAGGGAGCTATTACTCTATGCAAAATATTTTATGACAATTATTGTAAAATGGAGCAACAAATAATATGCTTGTGTAGCAGCAACTATTGTATTAGTTACGTGTGTAGTACAACACAATACGAAGAAAGAAGAGAAAAAAACGTTTAGGTGAAACAGTGGATTAGCAGATGTAATGTTAAGAGTTTATATATCTATATTTTTAGTTTAGCTGACTGAGGGGAAGTACAGTTTTGACAGAAACATCACTTATTTTTGGTATCTGTGTTTTATTTTGTTGATTCTGTTTTCTTGGGTGTGATTAAAGCAGTTTTGTTTATATTTGAATTCTCCGTCTTTGATTCCTAATAAAATTTACGATTGGTCTTTTAAAATACCAATAATATACATTTAGAAGAACAAGAAACATAAAAAAATAAGATATAATAGGGCTATTAAATCAAACAGATTTCTATGTATTTGTAAAATATGAATAGTTCATAATAGCTCAAACTCAACTTCTTGAATAGATGGTACTATACGTTATTTTAATGATATAATTTTAGTTCAAAATGTGTGCGAAAAGCAATTGAAAAAACTATATTATATTTATATATAATACATTAGTCAAGAGAAAGATAATAAGTGGAACAAGTAATTCATTCAGAAATAGAATTTAAAGTAGAACCGTGACTCGCCTAGATATACCACAAAAGCATGTTTAGCTGATGTTACGGTTATGGCGCTTTTCAAACGCGCCTTTAAGCCTGTTTGGTTCGTTAATAGTTGAGCAGGGGAATTCTTAAATAGGAAATTTTAACTTAGGTTACTTTGTTTCGGTTAGTCAATTCAAATTTTTTATTACATCCTAATCGTCTTAAATTTTTGAACGTTAGTTACACTAAACAAAATTCTGAAGTACTTTTCTGTTACCGTATCTGTATAGATACAGGAAAGTTAGCGAAAAATCGTGGGAAAATCAAAAATAGGGTATTCAATTCAATTAATCGTACGATAAATTGGTACCGATTTTTGCTGTTTGAACGTTGCAATAAAATCGTTCAATTAAATGGCTAATATGTGGCGACGTGTAAAATAGGGTTTGGAAGAATATTTAATGCTTTGAGGCATCCGGTTTGAAATTTAATTTGATATTGATGTAGCAATTTATTGTCATGTCGAGGGGTAAATAAATTGATAATACTAAATCAAATAATATTCTCGAATCTGTGCAACTCATTAATATCATGAGCGATTTTAAGTGGGAGTCCTCTCAAGTAAGTCATACTTACGTTATTCTTTCGTCCGTTACGTTTTAAAATGTAGTAAATAAGAAGTACACAAAAGTTCCTAGAGAAAAAGTGTTTCAATTAATAAATCCGATTTTAAATTGCACAGTACCGGAAGAATAAATTATTTTTTTTTACATGATTTGGCACTGATTTTTGAAATTTAGTAATTTGGAATAGAAACGAGTATCTTTTGTTTAAAAATTAGTCAACATCATGGTAAAGAGAAGGTGGTAGCTACTATGCAATAGTCAACGCAAAATACATACAAATATAATAAAAATGTGATTTATTATATTATTAACATTAGTATACAATATCAAATATTCTTGTATTTTCTCTTGGTTTATTGATGCTTTACAACGTTTAGTGTAAACTTGGTGAAGTTTCTTACTTCGCAGAATAACATAACAGTGGGAACGATTATTAACAAAAGCTTTAACGGCCAGAGTCAATTAAAACTAAACGTGTTCCGGGCTTGGAGCGTGTCGTGGTCGGTAATCGAACTCGACGTTCTCAATCGTATGGGGCTTCTTCAGGAGAAAGAAAGTTAGCACGGTAATTCAACACGCAAACGCTAGAGGTGAAACTAACTGAGCGGGAATTAATTGGTTGATTAATTCCCCACCACCTTTCCTTCTGCTGAAGAAGTTTCATATGTTGGGGCAAATCGTCGAAACCATGCCACGGTCCAAACTCGGAACATATACGGATAATGTATTAGACAACAAAAGGCATTTTTCAAAAATATGTCTGCGCACACGGGATGATCGATAAGTCGCGAATCAGGCACTGATTTTATTTTAAATCGAACATCTTGTGTATATTACGTACTTGATGACCCTATATAAAAATAAACCAACATAGTTAAATATTTTTATAGATAATTTTAGTTTTCTCCTGTGTAATGTAATTACATTTATTTCCTCCAAAAAAATGCAGAAGTTTGTGTGACTTACTGCAGTATAATAATCTTTCAGATGTTGAATTTCTTTTATCCGTACGGAAATAGCATATGTAATGAGCAGCACAAGACAACATTAGCCTTTAGAAATCTTCCGAAGAAGTTAACAATGCGCGAAACGCCAAAGATGAAAAAAGAAAAACTCTCATGGCGGCACTCGGAAAATTATTCCACAGTAGACAACAGCTGAATACACATTCTAACGATAGAGTTTTTTGATTTCTTTTTATGTATTAAAAAAATTTGGTGAAATTAGCTCCATAAAGTATAAAAAGACAAAAGTATATAACAAAGATCTTAAAATACAGTAGCCTACCGAGCTTTACTTAAATACTCTATTAATGAGAGCGGTTCCGATGTTCTAAATTATCTACATTCATCATTAATCAATGCATTGTTATAATTAAAAACTATAGGCTAACAGAACGTCAACAAATTACTTTCTATAGATGTCAACTGCAAGAACAGGTGAAATAAAAAATAATGATTTGTTACATGTATCAGCTGTTCAAGCCTCTAAGAATGTACAATTAAGTATAAATATTGCTAAACTATATCAATAAATACGCTATATCTAATTAAGATTCTAAGATATTTCGCCATTTATGAACGACAAAAACTAGCGTTTTTAGCATTTCCGATGACACCGAAAATGACATGGAACTTTCTGTATATTGTTTAGGGCAATAGAAGTTTTGATAATGTGGTCTTGTCAATCTGTTAGTATTAGAATTTCGGTAATTTTCGTCGTTCAAAAGTTAAGGGCTTTATTGTATAGTTAGTGATGGGTACTATCGATAATACTATCGGTGGCATTTCCCTAGTATATTACCGATAACGTTTTCATAGTAGGTACTATGGATAAGGTTCGCATAGCGCTATCGTCACCGTTTCGGTAGAACAATCAAATTACGCCAAAGAATAAAATATTTTTGATTTTATTTAATCTGTGCATATAATTTCAAAATAATAGGCTTATAATTATTAAAAAAATAGCCATAAAGTACTTACGGTCACTATCAGTAATACTGATAATATTAATGCTATTGATATCAACTATCAACTATGTTTACAGATACAGGCAGAATTTCCGTTTGGCTTGTGTTTTTACCAGAAGGAAGTATGTAATTGTATATTTGTGCCAAGTGAAATTTATCGATGGTGCCCAATACTCAATATAATTTATGGTAATATATTTAACAGTCTGTATATATGTATGTATATATAACGAAATACACGAAAATAAATAATATCTATTTTTTACATTTTCTTTTGACTCCATTATTCATCGCATCCTAAGTCAGCCGACCAATTACATATTCCACCTACTGGATCAAAGCTTAAGTTCTTGGGACAGGTGTATTCCCACCCGATTACCTTTCCAGTTTCCATTTTTGCGCATGAAATGAATTTTCTACAGGAAACAGGATGAGGGAAGTTGCCTTGGTCTAAACATTGTATAGTACCACCGCTGTGGACGATAACTTTGCTTTGTGCCGGTAAATTTCCTATTAATCCTGTGAAGTCATCTTCATTATAATTGTAGGGTGACACCTTTTTGCGTACTTTCGTTTCGGTTATTTCTTCAAATGTTTGCGGTTGTGGCCGTTTCAAAATAATTCGTTGCGTGGTCAGTGGAAAAGGAGTCGTTACTTTTGGAAACGATGGCGAGGCGCTAAATGGTCTTGGCGATGTTGATATTTTTGTGAAAGACAATCTCGTTGTACCTGGTGCTAAAAAAGCAATTTTATTTAACGAAGAAGTATAGGTGATATAATTTTAAGATCATTCCACAAACATGCATCGTAGATAAAAACTTCACTTTTTATTGATTATTTATTCCTTCCTGGTTTCGTGAAAATCTTTGGACAGTTATACCAGAAACTATCTGCACGCGGTGAATTACTCATTCAGCAGTAATATTTTTTTTTTGAATAAAAATTGTTTAAAATTAAGTGATCTATGACCGAAAATTATTAAGTGTAGAGAATGTTTAGTTTCACTAATCCATATCAAATACCTTTATTTTATTATACAGGGTATTTAATAAGGTAACATTAATTGACTCATTTTTCTTAAAAATTGAATTTTTTACACCATTCGATGCATATTTAAAATCCCTTTGATTTCTGCAGTACACCTCCTATGCCTAAAGTTAATACTTTTGAGTATTTATTGTAAACCATAGATATTTTACAAGAGAAACTATGACTAACAATAATATAATAATCACTGGACTTATTGAGCTCATTGGAATAGAATGTGTTATTGTCTTAATTAATATAGTGTAATAATATTTAATATATCCTGTATATTAAAATTCACGATTATGAATTAAAATCACACATTGTGTATTAAAATTTATGATTACGAGTTAAAATCATACCATGTATACTAAAATTTACGATTTGGAATTAAAATCACAGCCTGTATATTGCAATATAGCCAAACACGATGAACGACACTGAACATGTATACAGAGGCAAACAGAGGGTACCGACCGCGGCGATGAAAGCCTAAAATATAAGATATGTACTGTGTGTTTATATAGTAGCGAATATCATTTTTGTACACGTACGCGTACATTATAAAGGAAAGTAAGGGTTTTCCTTAGGTACGGTACGGAAACGTACCGTTTTTCTTCCCCCCCCCCCCCCCCCCCCCTCCCCCCGTTAGATTTTCACTTTTTTGTTAATCCCTATAGCATTAAATTACCTGAGCTCTACAGTCTACGCCAACTTATGTATTAACTATAAAGTTAATACATAAGGACTTCCTAGATAAGCAGAAAGTCCTGTATGGATCAAAAAGATTCTAAATGTGTATCAAATGGGCAAAAAATGCAGAATACGTTCCAGTTGAAAAAAAAACGAGTTTTAACTGTTTCTAAATGCTCCAATTAATGTTAACATCCTTCACACCCTGAATAATAAAATAAAGATAATTGATATTGGTTAGTGAGCTTGGACTATTGTTACAACGACAGGAAAAATTCTTGTAAAAGACGAAAAACAAAATAAGTATGGAATTTTGGAGAAAATACTGTAAATGCTATTTTGCTTCTTGAAAAGTGAATATTGAAATATTTACTATTCGGTTTTTGAGAAAATTATTTATTTCGAGTACATGATGTATGACAGCGATCTGTTTTATTTTTTGTCTAAGAATCTAAAAATGTAACGAGGCTGTCTCATTTCAAATAAAAAACCTAACGTATTAGAGAAACTAAACACCCTGTATACTTCAGAATAATTTTGGGCCATAGGCCACCTAATTTTAAGCAATTTTATTCGAAACATGTTTCTAGTCAATGAATAGAAAAGTTGTAATTCATTCTTCTTCTGCACATGAATGCAATGAACATATCATTATAATGAATATTGTTCCATTACAAATTTTGTCCATTATTTCATCTTTTATCAAATTTGGACCTATGGATGCTAGGGAATTCATTTCCGAACGAAACGAGGTGAGGCAAGCAAGAAAGAAGATATCGATACCCGAAGTTATACTTACTTGTAGTTGAATAAGAATGTTTATGTTTCGCAATGGCTTCCTGTATTTCGTACAATTTTATAGGTGCCTCACTTCTGTTATCGATTATTTCAATGTCTACAGGTTGTTGGTTATTGAAGCCTGAGTTTTTACTGTTTTGTCGATTTTCGCTTGTTGAAAACTTGTTCATACTTGTTGTCGATATGTGAACTATTGGTATTCTAGTAGTAAATTTGTTTCGAAAATAGTGTTTTCGAATGGATTCAGTGGAAGTGAGAATTTTACTGGTCATGTCGCTAGCAGAATCTGAAAATAATAATGCAATATTTTAATGCATTCCTGTTAAAGGAGTCAATTATGAGAAGAGTAATTCAAATCAGTTAAATGAGACAGTGTAATGTTTTCGATGTTAATTAACGTCAAATTAATAGAAAAACAATTTATTATTTTAAAAAATAGGACACCTGTATATTTTTTAGAATTTTGGAAACGTTAAAGAAATTTTGTTTTAAAATTAATAATAGGGAAGTTACAAAGGTTTTTAGTTTCTATTAACTAAAAGTACGTTTAAATTGGCAGTTTTCTTCTGTTACCATTTTCAATTACATATATATGAGTTTGTCTATTCAGCAGTCTTTAGTTGCAGGTATCAGTTAAATATGAAGATTCGAATTGTTTTTATTAGTTATAATCTGTTACATTTTATAATTTCGTTATTCTTCTGCCTTCTGAGATAAATATTCATACTGTGATATCTCTTGTCATCTAATTTACATAATAGTAACTACAAAAAAATATATATATTTGTTACAGTATTGTTTCTGGTCTTAATCCGACGATATACGTGTAGAGGAACGTACGGAACCAGTAGCTAACATTAAATTAGATGAGATTTAGTATTTTTATTACATTTTTTATAATTAATTAAAAAAAGGTTTAAAAATATGCGATAAAACCCCTTTAATCAATTATTAATACCATTAAGTTAATAATGTTAGTAGGGACTGTGGGGTAGTATGGCAAACAACACAAAAGTATCTGCACATTTCGCACCATACAAGTTTAATAAATTAATTAATCCGGAACAGCCGTTTCGAAGATGCATGGGATCTTCGAAACTTGTGTGGTGCGGGGTGTGCCGATACTTTTGTGTTGTTTACCATTAAAGTAGTATGAGAAAGAATTTACCGTGGAAAATGGAAAAAATATTTTGGAAAAGTACTAGAAGAAGAAATATGCACTACAGATATTAGTTAACTATTGTTATTTCTAAAGCGCCGAGAATCATACACTGAGAAAAAGGTTGCGATCAGTGAACGCAAAAGACGTTGGTTCAACACATTTTTAGTGGTGCATATAAACAACGCAACTGGCATGTTGATTTAATACATAAAATTATGTTCACATTTAGTGTTGCGTCAACATTGTTTTATGTTGGAGCAACATTAACTTTAGAGTCACTCTAATGTTCAAATAACTAAAGTTCGCCACTTTCCGTGCGCTTCACGAAATTAGCACAGACTAGACAGACTCGTGTTTTGTCGACTCTCGGGGAAACCAGTAGGCAACGCGAACCTTATTATGAAACGAATAACTAATGTATAAATATGTCTTAAATATGTATACATTAAATTTTTAAACTAACAGGGCCAATGTGGATATAAAAGATTGCTTTCCGCTTACCTCTGTAGACACAAACTATGACATATTCCGTGCTATGTAGCCTCAGATAATCAAACTACTGCACTGCATTATATTTGGTAGAAATAATATAATATAAACGATAAATTAGTGTTGGATCAAAATAAAATAGTGTTGCTCCAGTACAAAACGCAAATACAAAAATCAGCATTAAATCAAATACAATAAAGTGTTAATTTTATCGAATTTTGAGTTAAGTCAACGCAAATACATATTTTTTTTGTGTTGAATTAACGCAACTATTTTTTTCGGTGTAGTAATTGGCTCCTCAGCCCTGATGATTGTCAGTGGTACATTAAAGAATGAAGCATGAAGCACCTATGTATGTATGTTCAGAAATATCATGTTGGAAATCACTAGTGGGTAACAATTCTTGTATTATTATATATGCATGTATAATGTAGTAATTATTGATATTGATCATTTTTGTTCATTTCACTTATATTATATCGTATTTTTGTAAGTACATTTTCACATTGTTTTCTACAATTTAAACGTTTCAGACTCTCGTTAATAGCACTTATTATCCT
Source organism: Marronus borbonicus (assembly GCA_902655005.2). Taxonomy (NCBI): domain Eukaryota; kingdom Metazoa; phylum Arthropoda; class Insecta; order Coleoptera; family Scarabaeidae; genus Marronus; species Marronus borbonicus. The sequence goes on along the minus strand of LR737385.1, from coordinate 20,671,484 downwards.
TGTACATGTGGCTCGCCTTTTCGTTACCATTAGTAGCAATGTGTTAAATTTTTGTTGGTGTCTTCGAAAGAGTAAGATGTATTTTATGACTATTCACAAAAAGTATTACAGAAACGCGAACGCTAGCTTTCTGAAGATAAAAACCAACCTTACTGCACAAATAATGTTACTTTCATCCATTCATATTGTCGCCAATTCCAATGGTAGGTTTCTCTAATTTAGAGAATACTCGATATTATGAATTGTAAAGTGCTACATGGGACACCGAATTTGTTCAACTCATGCTGCTTACATACTTTACTGTACAATTTCTGTGTGCTGGCCTTTAGCGCAATCTACAAACTGTTGTCTGATTTTTCATTATTGAAAAGGAAAATAGCACAATTTGACCTATTACTTAGTTAGTTACTGTATGTATAACTGCTAAAGACGGTTTTATGTGTTAGTGTTGGTATCTTCTTTGAATGTTAACCTCTGCAAAGTTATATATCAAAACATGCCAACAAATAACTATAAGAATACTACTTGGATTTTTGGAGATTAGCAAATCCTGCAAATAACATATATAGTAAAAAACATATATCGGTATTATGATAAATAGAAATTTCGTTAATATGTAAAGTATGTTTTGAATGTTTGCTAACAAGAATATGTAAAGAGAAAAAAAATACTTAAGTTGTGATAAGTACAACATTCTCGAAAACCTTAGATTTCTTAACAGTATGGGCACGAATGCAATCATGCGCGGTTAACGTATACACAAGAATTAAAAAGAGTACCCCAAATAGTAGAATGTGGCTAGTGAAGGTAAATATGTTATAAAAAAAAATGGCGCTAAATCAAATAATTGTCTGCTTAATAATTTACAAATTAAGTGTTTAGCGTTAATAACCGGCGGAATATCAACAAATGGGTGTTTTACCGTGTTAATACGGTGTTAAGTGCGGTTTTTGATGGTAAAATAAATATTTATTAAGAAATAATAACATATGTCGATATTGTATAACCCTAAGAATTTTGAATAAAAAAATTGACGAAATATGTAATAATTGCTTGGGCTGACTCGTGCAGTCCTGTAAGAATAGCACTTTCCCTACATCGACTAAAGAAGGCTGTTTCTGGGTGACTGTTGTTTGTACTCGTTGACGCTGTTCACAATACGAGTTGGCACTGGTGGTTGACCCGTTTTCAAAAATTCATAATGGATAATTCCGGCTGCTGTCCACCAAATTCACAATAAAAACTTTTCGGCTGCAAGGAAACCTTGGGAGTGTTTGGTATTGGATCTGTTGACGACAACCAATAATACGAATGTTTAGAAGCTGAATACAATATCCACTTCTCGTGGCAAATTAAAAACTGACCAAGAGAAGGTTCATTATCGTTACGTGAAATGTTTGCGGAACGTGGCCGATAAAACGGGTGAATTTGTTATTACCTGCCAATTCATGTCAAACATATTTGCTTCTACGTCTTGTTGGATGGTGAGTCTGCAAATGAATGATTTAATCGCTCACATTGAACCTCTCTGCAAACTCGAAGCGCGTGCTTCTACAACCTGTTGAATATTCTCGTTGTTAGTAACCTTCGGTCCCCTACAGCGTGGTTCGTTAGTCAACCTGAAATTTTGCGGCAAAAGTTTCTTTAACCACTTTTGTGCTGTTCGATCACTTAAAACATCATCTTTGAATGCGCCACCGCTGCAGCTTTAATGCTGCGTTTATACTCATACAGGAAACAACCTCGAATTAAAGTTTTATTCGTTGCCTCTTTAAATTATTTTAAAATATGTATCCAATGGAAGACGTATTAATATTAAAATAGACGTCAGTCAACTATCATGTCCTATCAATTGATAAATTAAAAAATATTCATGGTAATCTGATCTATACGAGCTTGTTTGGTTACCGAATATATTATCCAGTGATTAGATACGGTAACATATAACTGCAGATTTAGCTACACAGAGGGAACGCCCCTTCAAATTATTTTTTTTAATAGGGGCACATCATCCTATTGTTCAAACAAAATCAGATTTTTTTAAACAATATTAGTTGTTTGTGTTAAAGGAAATAAAAAAAAATAAGTATCATAAAAATAAATATACCCAACGAAGTATCCTTTCTATCTGCGCGTAAAGGGAAAAAATTATCGAAGAAAATTTAAATCGCAAAACATAGGATATGCTGGGAATAAGATATCTACGAATCCATTTTCCCTTTAAGTAGATAATATTGAAATATGATCTTTCAATTCCTCTAAAATTACGTTGAACGTATTAAATTTAATGACAATAATGACTTAAAACAAACAATTGCATATAAAAATCTTGTGTTCGTTCACAATAATCCGAAGGTTAAATGGAAACTCTGCCATCATGTTCAATTGAAAAATTTGATTTAGTGGACGAGGTACATTCATGGTTACAACAGAAATATAAATCATTCTTATGTAACTTCTTATCAATAACATTCATGGATTCAAAAATATTCTTGTAGGTAGCTGTATACTATATCATTTAATTTTTAAATCTATGAATTCTCACAAAAGTTAAAAAATTCACTTTTGAGCTTATAGTGTGCGCAGAGTTAAGCGTTGTGTGTTCGAGTCCCGCTAGGATCAACAAAGTTCTTAGTGGGTCTGGTACTCACCACAGTCACCATTCGCAGTGGGGTACAATTAACTGCTCTTCACCCTTTACGGCAAGAGGGTGACAGTAACAAGGCCATGGAATACTTTACACACACAGCTTACACACTAAAAGGCTCCTTATACACCCCGTTGGGCCGTCATCACACTTAAAAAATAATGTGCTATAAGTTTTTGGTAAACGGCCATGTTTGTTGCAAATTGTTTTTATTATTATCTCGGCGTTTTTCAATTTGTATTAAATTTATAACGAGTGGGAATACAAATGAAGTTTTTATTCATTCTGAGTGGATCTCAAGTTTTACATTTATGTAACATAATTATTGGTTTTACATTATTAGAAAACTTCTAGCTCTGCTTAATTACTTACTATTATAAATTAAGTAAACATTTCAGTGAAAAGTTCTTTATTTTAAAAGCAAATCATCGATTCCCTCAATACCTGCATAATATTTATAAAGGAAACCTCGATGTCTGATGAATTTATGAATACCAGTTACATAATGGTGTGAATTGCTTTCAGTGAAAAGAACAATTCTAGATAGATAGCCACAGAATAGAGTTACATAATTTCAATATGTACAAGGTGGGCCAAATTCGATACTTTTAATAGGGAACTTATATTTCTAAAGGAATTAGACAAAAACTGACCTAAGCTTCTGGAGCTCGATTTTAAAGAGAAATCGATTGGTGAAATCCCTATTTTTATATCTTCCTTAATATAAGAGATACAGAGCGTTTTCTTAAAATGTGCAATTTTTAAAAACCCTTCTAACTTTTTTATTTGTGAAAATGCTTGATTTATATAAAAACAATATTAGGGCGCTTTTTGATGCAGAATCCTATGCTCTAATTTTTTCGTTTTTTAAACTCCTATTTTTTGAGATATTATCAAGACTTATATGGGACATTTTTTCAAGGTTAAAGAAAACTTTAATAAATTTTGGATCCTTTCAAAAGCCGAGACCTAAAAATTATGTGGCTCAAAATAGAGACAAAGAATTGGAGGAAATTGCTGTTTTAGAGGAAACTGTAATTTTAATTTAAAAAAAGCATAAAATGAAACCCTATCGGACAAGGAAAGTGCACTACCTTTTTGCCTTTTGGGAAAATGTGAACAAAATCATAATTTTGCTCTAAACTGTGTATGGACGGATGAATGTAACGTAAGCAGTGCGGGAATTTTTAACAGGTTTAATACTTATACTTGGTCGCGTGAAAATCCCCGTGTTACTGTTGAGAGGAGAAACCAGAGACGATACAGTTTCAATGTGTGGGTAGGAATTTTCCGTGGCAGGATAATTGGGCCTTACATATATAACGGAATTCTTAACTCTGAAAGATACTTGCAAATTTTGCGACAATTTATTTTTAATTTTCACCAATAAAAAAGTTAGAGGGTTTTTAAAAATTGCACATTTTAAGAGAACGCTCTGTATCTCTTATATTAAGGAAGATATAAAAATAGGAATTTCACAAATCGATTTCTCTTTAAAATCGAGCTCCAGAAGCTTGGGTCAGTTTTTGTCTAATTCCTTTATAAATATAAGTTCCCTATTAAAAGTATCGAATTTGGCCCACCTTGTATACGTTTTTAATTACTTTTTACTTTGAAAACTTTGAAAACTTTGCAAACCTTACGTATACTTAATCATGAATAGGAAGAAAACTTGAGAGCATTCTGACAATTTTATTGATATTGAAAGTGAAATAGTAAAGTAAAAGTGCAAATACAAAACCTACTCTCTTTTCGCTAGAAGCGAGAATCTATTATTAATCGTGTCCAACCGGTTTTGTTGTTGACAAAGATAACAAGTAACAAAACCCGCCTACCTTGATATTCGATGATTGTCGTTGAAGTCGGTCTGTATTTTCTGCGAATAGTTGGTCTAGTGCTTGTGAATATTACTGGAGTCGATTGTGTGGTTGTCGATATGGCTAACGTATAGTTGCGATAGGGACGATTTCTGAAGGGTCTAATGGGCCCCTGCAAATTTTATTACTTAGAATACGGTAATTTTATGTAAAGTACATTAATAAATCTTACACATTTTTTGAGTTTTATTTCCAACTATAGTGTTTAATCCTTAGATATGATATATAACGTGTAACCAAGCAGGTGTAAGTAAAATTATATGTTAATATTTATTATGTTGTGATACGCTTTTCATGTTAATTACAATCTGTATAAGTTCACTTAAATTTCCTCAAAATTTAAGAACCATATCGTATAAGTTAAATAAAAAAGATATCAATTAACTATCCAATATTAATTCTTTACTACACTTATTAACAAATTCAAGGTTTTTTCCGAAGATACTTGTTTGTATTTCATTAATAATTATTTTATTTCTAAAACGGATCTGTAATATGCTCAGCTATTTTTAAGATATCGCATTTGTGAGAGCTGCTCTAAACTTATGGGCGAAAAGTTTTTTTTACTTGACCGAATTGATATTCTTTGCATAAATTAACATACTACAGCCAAGAACACATAGTTTTGTTATTTATAATTTAAACATATTACACAATATTTGCAGAAGTAAGTATATAATGTAAATTTAATTGTTACATGCCTCAAATAACACAAATGTTTTATATACTTCTCACTATTTAGTTACCGTTTTTTATTGCAGTTTAGCAATGCAAGGGTTTTTAGGAACTACAATGCTGCCAACATGTTATCATATCAGTAATGGGGTTTTTGTAAATATTTACAGTACGTAGCGTTTAACAACTCATCAGTTAGTGGAATTTCAGGAAATATTAGAAGTAGAAACCAGGAAGTTTCTTTTTGAAGGTTTTTAGCAATAACTTTTTTTATAAAAATATTAACACTTGTAATTTACTTCCGGTTACGTCAGGAATTTATATATTTAATAGTTTAGTTTTTTGAACAGAACAGTTTTCAAACGTATCTTTTAATTTTGAATCAATTTTCTTGAATATTCCCTATACCTACCTATCTTCAAGATAATTTGGGATTTTGGTGAAATGCCAACCTATTTCTTTAAAGCCTGATGTCTTAAATGCCTTATATGCTACACCCATGATTCAAATTTTATTCGATTGAGATTTCTTGGAGTTTTCGGCAGATAATTTTTACATTAATTACACGCTACATGTTTAATTTGTTGTTTCAACTTTGTGGATTCGGACAGTCTGACTCTGCTTTCTTCTTTTTTCATCCTTCTTCGAAAAATTAAATACTGAACTTTGTAGATAAGTTTTTTTTACTAAAGCGTACAATGGTGTGAGGAAATGCCAGAAACTTTTGTTTTTCTATCGGTGTTAATTAAAAATCTGGAAAATTTATTTTATGCCTGCAATTTCAACATTTATTCGAAGTGATCATCATTTTTTTGTACATAAACTGTCATGCAATTTCATGTATAACATTTGTAAGTATAATATCCAAATTTTACGCGTTACCTTGAAGTTCACTCAAAAATTATTCTCATAATCATTTCTATTAGTTAATTGAGTTTCTAAACAACTTTTAGTAAGTTCTTGTTTTTTTTTTACTTCAGAAAACCAAGTGCTCGATGTTTCAAATAAATTTATTCGTTTTGTGCTGATCTCTAATCCACATTTGTCTGCTCATTTTCGCTATCTTTTATTTATACGCGCTTCCTGAATTCACCGCACAGAATATGTAGAAAAGTGAAGTTTACTTCAAGTATAGAAATATTTAAGAGAGTTCCTCTATCAGATTCTGAAATAATATGTAATGTGCTCCATAAAAAAATAAATAACATGAAACAAACTTGGCAACGATTTCGATGGATATCTTGTAGAATCTACTTGACTTAATTATTCTTTCCATGCGCTGCTGTAAACGCCAAGAAATACTCAATTCGATGAATTTCGTGTTACCATTATTGCATGTAAGACATTTAAGATAGGCGCTACAGAAAAAGGTAGGAAAAAAAATAATACGAAACATGAACTGAAAAAGGGCATCCCAAACCACAATAACAAACTGGATGTGTGCGGGATACTGAACACATGTGGTGAATATTTTCTGTTTCAATGGTTTTCTGTAAACGGCCCCATCTTCGGGCTAGGTGGAAATGTTACGTACTTTATATTTTTTTTATGGCAGCTTGCATTATTTAACAATTTGTTCGCTGAATTGCTTATTTGTGAATTACTATAGTATAAAAGTTATTCAAAGAGAAATGTTCATGAGCTTCATATTATAACAAAATTTAAACGGAATACTATGTCATTTGATCTAGCAAAGTATTTCTTATTACAAGTAATAAGCATTCCCATTCCTCCCAATAATTCATGTTATCTGATTTTTTCTAAGTGGATAGTTAGTTGGTTATCCAATGGTACATATCAATATTTAAAAAAATCTAAAAAAATATTGACTTTAATATTCTCAATTTTCTTGTATATTGATTTAGTAAAGAAATAGTGTTACATTTTAGTTGAAGTATTAGCAACATATATGGCGGTTTCATCTTGAACCATGCTCTTGACTGATACTTCGTGTGTTATGTGTGTTATGTCTAAAGAGATAAATATTCCTGTTGCATATGTAAATTGTTTTTTTATATATTTCTTAATATAAAATACCCATGTGTTTTTTAAATTTATTTTATACCTTTATTCAATTGGATTACCACAATAAATTAAGACAATAAGTAAGTAACAGCATTCCATCTGATTCAAACACTGAGCAAGATACAGTGAAAATTGCTTCAATCTATGTCAGAATATAAATTAATAAATTATTGCTGTTATGTAACTAACTTCAAAGCGAAATAATTTCACATTTTTATGAACTTTCATAATATTTTAAAACATTCATATGGTTGTAAATGTTTATGAAATTATATTGCAGGCTAATTTAAAAAAATGGGGCAATGAGACAATGGAATAATTGATTTCTGAGGTAAAATTTGTGCAGTGCGCGGTGTGATGCAGTAAAGATCTAACTTTATTTGTATAATGCACGTCGACTCTTTTTTGGTTCAATATGGCTAAGAATTTAAAAAATTCATCGTTTAAAAATTTATCGCTTGTGCCATAAAAATATCGTTTTGTAATTTTTTGTTTGTTTGTTAATTAATAGAAATTAAAATGAAATTTTCACGGCACAAATCAGCACAAAACAATGTCATTAATAACATTTTCGAAACCCGAAAAAGTGGTGTATTGCTATTGAATAAGGTCCGCACCATTTCTCATCCATAAATGTCTCGAAAATGGTGCGGACACAAAGCGAAATTTTACGGCGTATATAAGCACATGGCGAGCACAAAACGTTGTCATTAACAAATGTTCAAACCCCGGGAAATTGGTGCGAGTGCTATTGA